>SBJP01000099.1:0-28911 GCA_014805705.1 Cucumispora dikerogammari | reverse complement strand
GAAATTTCTGTTTTTTTGCTGGCAGCTACAGCTGCCACTTGAGAAATTTCTGTTTTTTTGCTGGCAGCTACAGCTGCCAGTGAGCGTGAAAGGGTTAAGGATAAAAAAATAAAATTTCGCTATTATATCTTGTTTAAAAAAAAACTGAACTAAAAAACTATTTTAAAGCGGGCCGCACAAAAAACGTTGAGAAGCCGCATGCGGCCCGCGGGTGGTAGTTTGCTCACCCCTGCTATATGGTACCATAATTTTTTTTTGTGTTTTTTTTGGTACTATAATTTTTTTTTTGTATATTTTTCTCCTACCATATGGTACCATATTACTTTAAAGGTTAAAAACAATACAATTTTATTTTTTATTCGTAAATTATCAGAGTTTGTAGTTAAAAGTTTATTTAAAGCAGATGAGAGCAGCTTCTTTATCAGATAAGCTGAATATGAAAAAATTACGTTCTCTCGGTCTCGACAACTTTTTTAAAGAGCTGACAACTAGTCATTTTTATAGGCCGGAAATGAGAATATATCGCTTAAGCAGGCGGTTTAATAGTTTAATAGCTTAATCACTAAAACCTTTCATTTATTAAACAACGACATTGAAACTCGCAACATCGTTTTGATGAACAGTCAAATGCTTTTCGGGGGTAACAGTGATTCGAGAGTCGTTCGAAAACCATTCGAGATCAGTACAAGATCGTGAACAGCATGTTGCCTACCTTGATTTTAGGTATATTAATTACGAAAAATATAAACTTTTTATAATAATGTTTTTATGTTTTCTTTAGTTTTAATTTGATTATCTGGTTTTTTTATTTAATTAGTTTACTAATGTTATGTATATAAATTGAATAAAAAAAACTAACAGTGTTATTCGCTGTTGTAAAATTCTTTAAAAATATGAAAAGAGTGGCTTTGTTCGAGGCTTAATTACACATAAAAAGAAAACGAGAAGCACAAAAAAAGTTGAAAGCGTGGGTTACTAAAATTCAAGATCGACGTATTAAAATGATTATTATTTTTATCAAAGAAGCGAATAAATTTTTAAGCAAGCACTTCTTAATACAAAACTTGTGGGCTATGTTTTTTAGAAATTAAAAAAAAGCAAAAAGCTAATCTGTAAGTTAAAAAAATCTAAAAATTCAACATAACTTAGCATTTAGGGTTGTAAAAACAGCATTAAAAACTATATTTATAAAAGAAAGGTTCTTTTTTGATTAAATTTTTTTCTCGAACGACATAGATGATAATAGAAACTTGTGATGCAGTTGTACCATTAACCAAATACAAGATATTAAAGTTTTTACAGAAAATAAAAATATTTTAAATCAATGTACAGTCTAAAATAAATGAAAGCACAAGGTCTTTAGTTTTTATAAGATATATATTTAACGTTATGTATTTTATAAAAGATCTGCACAAGCACACTATAAATATATAAATAAAAACAAAGATAAACGTTCTTTCTTTAAACCAAAAAATTTATTTAATTTTATATTTGATAACTCGACGAATGCATTGAGTTCAAAGAATTAAAAGCATAAAAAAGTTTTTTTTATCTTTGTATATTTATAATTATAGGATTTCAAGCATAAGATACGTAAAGAAAACGAAAAACGAGTTACCCATGGCCATGAAAATAGATATATTTTCGTTTTACAATCAATAAATGTTTTTTATAGTCTTATTGTTAGACTTTATACTCAAAACTTAATAAAATATATAACATTAAAACATCTTATTTTGAACTTTAGTTCTGAAGCGAGTAAAAATAAAAAAAAATAAACTACAATCATGCTGTGAGACACATGTGAGTTAATCATAAATAAAAACATTTGAAAAACCAACCTTTTATAAAAACAAAAGCTGACTTTTATGTTGTAAAAACATGTTAGTTAATTTAGCTAAAAGGCTGTCTTTTTTTCTACTTTAAAAAAGTCTTCTTATACAAAATTTAAAAGACTCGTTTAGTTTTTTCTCGTACCTTTTTTACCCCATATTAATGTTTTTTTTCAATTAAACATGTTTTTATAATTTGTCTTTGTTTTTTTATTTTTATGCTTTAAATGGACATAGGGTTTTCAAAAAACAATCGTATAGATTCAGTAATAAAATTTATGTAACAATATTAGAAATTTTACAATAAATGATATAACTAAAAACAATATAATTTGATTTTATCAGTGCAGTTTTTTAACTTTTGAAACGTCTTTGATTAACAATTTCACATAACTATTGTCGTAGAAACAGTCTTTATTACACATATTATCAAAATTTATGCTTCCAATTATTTGAAATTATAAAAAAATACAGCTTTTGACATTTTGTTAATATATTCCTAAGGTCTACATCGCTCTAAGCATTGATATAAGATATAGAACATAGACCATTAATTCTTATAAAATGAATAAATAATATATCTTTTCGACTTATATAAAAACGTTTTCTATTTAATTAAACGCTTTTTTGATTTAATTAAAATCTTTTTATACTTAAATAAAAAACTATTCAATTAAAACCTTTTTATACTTAAATAGAAACGTCTCTATTTCAATAAAAAACGACTCTATTTTAATAAAAAACCATCTCAGTTCAAAAAAAACAATGAGTGATAAACAAGCTTTTTTCGAGCTAAATAAACTAGACATCTTGTAAGATGTACATCTATCAGAACACCAAAACTTAAAAAATTAAAAAAAGTAAATATAAAAAAAAATATTAAGTTTATTTAAATCGCGATCGCCAGTAACTTTGTGTTTATAAAAACAAAAAAAGCTAAAAAAATCGAAGTCCATTAAAAGACTCGCATATCAAGTACTACTACAGATCTTTCAAATCAAGTAATTTGTTTTCTTATTCTGCTTGTGTTATTCGATCGTCGTGTGAAAAAGTTAGTTGTAAACAACTGTTTTTTATTTGCCATAACATGGTTTCTTATTTTATTTTTTCTTTTTTAAGGCAAAACTCTATAAGATTGAGTTCGCATCAAAACGAGTTTAAAAAGTTACTACAGAAACTTTTTTGTTCAACAAAATTTTTTATCACAAGCACATAATGATTTTCGCATATTATACAACAAAAAATGATTTCTCTAAGTTCGAAGTCTAAAGTATAGAGAGAAGCTTACGAAAAATAGTTAAAAATTTTCTGCCCTTGCCCCCTTCGATTACTACATTATACAAGTACGCTCACCAACTATCGCAATAATTAACGATAAATTTCTACTACGCTTGTAAGGGGCCCATATTTGCTCTAGTATCTGCTATATCTCTCGTAAAACACTTTCATTGAAAGATTAAAAATACCGTCATAAATAAAAATTAGCTATTTATCAACTTTATCGAAATTATTTATAGAGCTTTTTTGTATTTATTTAAGCTATTCTTTGCTTCTCTGTCAATTTACAATGCAAGAGTAAAAAACAAACGCTTTAACTCAAGAAAAATGTCCATAAAACATTATCGAATGTTTTTAGGCAGAGTGTTCTTGAAAAATAAAAAAAATGTTATTTATTTAGTTGTTTTTTATGTGATAATTTAGTTTAAACACATCGCGTCTTGTTTAATTTTATTTACATTTTGTGTCACTGGTCTTCAGCCCAGAGCTTTTTTTCATGTCGGTTTGAGATTGCTCCCGACATTTTTTGTTTTTTAATAACAGATTGAACAGTTCTGCATTTCAAGCTGCTTATAGAACCTATCGACATTATATCGAGATCTTGAGTGAGATTAAATATTATACTTAAATAATCACAAATTTAAGTTAACAATATCTGTCGTCTAAAAGTATAATTCATGTTTTCGTTTAGTAAAGAGCTCATAATTCATGTAGTGAGTTATTGATTAAAGTTTTAAAAGTGTCAAATTTTCGAAAAATCAAAAGTGTCAAGATATCAAAAAAACTTTTGCGGTTTTTTTATCTTTTCGCGAACTAATAGAATAGTATATTTTAAATACGCCGACTTATAAAAAAACACATCAATTCAAAATATTCTATAGAAAACTCGTTTTTGAAATTCCAAACTTGAAATTTCGAGCTTGAATATTCAAACCTAAAAAACTCAAACTTGAAATTAAGAAATCGAAACTCGAATTTGAGAAACTGAACGTAATGCTCTGAACCTGAAAAACTGAACCCAAAGGACTGGCCGTAAAAATCTGAATTTTTAAACTGAACGATAAAATCTAAACTTGAAAACCTGAATCTAAAAATTAGAACTTGCAAAACTGAACTTAAAAAACAATCTAAAAACGTAAAACTGCAAATCTAATCGTAAAAAACCGAACTTGAAAAACTGAATCTGATACCCGAACGTTAAAAATAGAATGTGAAAAACTGTACTTGAAAACTGTATCAAAAATCCAAAAAAGAAAGTCTGTATCAGAAAAAACAGCAGCTTAAAGTTTAATCGACAATATGAAATATAAAAACTAAATTATATGCCTGGCGTGTATTTTTAACATGATAGTATATGTTACTTTTGGTCGTAAAAAATTTAATATTATAAAAGAATCAAAAGTCTTTTTTTTAATATGTTGTATAGACATGTTTATTTAAAGCGAAATTTTGTGTACGAAAATTTTAGTTAGAAAACTAGTTTCGGTTTTTGAAACTCCAATGCCAGATTTATGTTTTTATTTTCAATTTTTCAAATTCAGACTTTAAGGTGCGGTTTTTTGGTTTATATTTTTTACGTTCGAAAATTCAGATTTAGGTTTAAGTACAAAAGCTCAAGTTCAGTTTTTGCATGTTAAAGCTTTAAGGCTCAATTTTCAAGTTTGTTTTTTTTATATAGATTTTTCAGTTTCTGTTTTTCAGCTTTGATTTTCTGACTTTAAGTTTTTTTAGCTGTATTTTTTAAGTTTCAGTTTTTTTTACGAATGTTAGTGACTTTGCTTTTTTTTTAACAAGTCGACCGTATTTTATATATATTATTCTATCTAGTTTTCAATATATTTAAGTTATCAGAAAATTGTTTTAATTTATGTTTCTTTTGGAACTATGACATTTTTGATATTATGATTCCAATCGACATAAAGTTCCATTTACATAGATATTATACGTGGCGCTAAAATAATGACATTGTTAAAATATACTTACGTAAATTCAATTTTTGTACTTAAATATTTTCTTTTATTATAATTTTATTTAAGTGCTTTGATTAAAATACTTTTTAATTAAATATTTTAAGAATACATATAAAAAAGATCTTTTAAAAGGGTTCTTTTAACGAGCCTCTTTCGTTAAAAAAACTCTTAATTAAAAAACACAGAGTTTCATTGAATTAACTTAAAAAATATTTTAACGAGTAGTTCTTAAATAAAAACATATTAGAAAAAAATATTTATGTACAAAAAAACTTAATTTGCTTATGTATTAGTTTGATGTTGTGATATTTTAACATCTAGTGTGTTAAAAAAAGTCTATATTAATTTAAGTACAAAAAATTATTAAACTACTCAAAAAAAATAAGAATTATTTTTATGCTCAAAACTTTTATTTAATTAAAGTGAAAACCGCTTTCAAATGTTAAGTCAAATATGCGGTAAAAAATTATAAAAAAACGAATGAAAACGCGACCAGATTAAAACATCAGAGTTTTTTTGATAGACATAAAACAAAAAAATCTTTTTACTTAAATACATTGTTTTTTTAGATAAAACTGACAAACTCAAAAAAAAATAAAAAGAAAAGCAGAAAACATAATTCTCTCTAACGGCAACTTATTTTTTTAAAAGAGAAGTGAATAAAAGATTTGTTATATGTTTTTAATCTTTACAGTCAATGAAACTATCAAAAAACATTACTTACTTGACCACTTAAGTATGAATATTTTGCGTAATGTAATAATAAACCAAGTAAGCAAAACTGTTGAAAACACTACTTCATTTATATTGTTTTTTGTCGTTTGCAAGAGAGAAACATTCACAAAAAACACGTTCTCTCGACGCCCAAGATGTCAAATATATTAAAGAACGTCTAAAGATTGACACATAGAACTGACCGAAGTCGTTCATTATAATAAAAAAAATATATACTTATTTACATTCCCAGGCTCATTTTCAAAACTCCGTTTTGTATTTAAGAGTCTAAAGCGAGACACATAATCTGTATTGAAATTTAGCAAAAATTATTTAATAGAGAAAAGCCCTGTATGTTTTTTTACGATGAAAATGTCGGAGAACTTACTTAACTGGCTTTAAAACTTTTCCAAGAACATTTAACACGAAAGACATACAAGGTCTAACATACAGATCACAAACTCAAAGACAGATGGAGATATTTAACAGAACGTTTGTTTCTAGAATAAAAAAGTTTATTGAAGAATCTATTCCAAAGTACATCTTTCATTGGATAAAAAAAAGTATATTAATAGAACAACCGCAAGCCCGAAGCTACAAAAACTTATCTCATCGTTTTGTTTACCATATACGATCTATTGGATCAAAACTGAATGAAACTAAGTAGCCACATCGAAGAAAGAAATTGATAATTGATTGTCTTAGATATATAAAAAAATACAGAATCGAGTATAACGTTAAAATGCTCGCACGTGTTTTTTAATATGCGTTGCCGTTCTAGTTGCCAAATAAACTAACTCTGCTTTTAGAAAGAAAAGAATAACTTTGGAAAGTTTCTATTTGAGTGAACCTATTAGATAGTGTGTATTCAAACACCGCATGTTAGATTAGTTTGTGAATCAAAAAACATAAAGTCTACAACAGTTCACAAGTCTTTATTAAAAAAGATATATTCTACTATAAATACTCAAAAACTCGAAAATTCCGCAGTGGTATTTACAACAAGGCTATTTAAATTTTTGTTTTAACAAATAAAAAATGACAATTATCTTTTTGAAAGTTTAAGGTCTACACTACTAAGACTAAGTTGAAGCAAAGTTTTTTTTCCAACTGTTCACTATGTAAATACCAATCTGAAACGCCGGTTTTTTTATTTGTTCTGTATAGATAAAAATTTTTTTTACTGAACGTTTTTTTCATTATTCTTTATAAAGAACATAACTAATATTAAAACTAAATATTAAGTATAATCAGAGAAAACAACGAAAACTTTCGAAAAACGCGTTAATATTACAAATATTTATAATACATTAAACTTTTAAATATCACATACTGTTATTTTAATAAGACTTTCTAAAACACTGCAGCATAAAATTCTTTAATTAAAAAACATTTGTGTTTATTGTCTTTTTACTTGAACAATTTTTAACATCTTGCCCTAATGTCACCCCTGTAAATGAACTCCTCTTCACTTTGCTTTATTCTCTAGTTCTGTTGTAATATCGAGCAAATTTATTGTTTTGTAAAGGCTTTACATTAGACTTTTTTGATTGTTGTGATCATAATAGCAGCACTCAAGGTGATTATTTATTGTTGACTACACAATATTGCTTTGTTCGAGAACCTTTGCTCTTTTTATAGCAATTATACATCGTGTGTGTTTTATTTTTGTGCCACAGGATTGGAAAACTCTTTTTTGTTTAATCTCTCTAAAGCCAAATAGCTCTTGGCAAGTTTTTCAATATGATCAATTTTTAAAGATTTACTATCTACCACAGGTTTTCAAAGCATGATCGAATTGCGAAATATCGTTTCAAAAATACACACAATAGCTTTTAGTCATACTTTTCAGGCGCCTTTTTAAAATTACTTGTTTATTGAATCGATTTATTTTATCTACATCATTAATATTTTTAATGTAAGACGAAATAACTAAGAGAAAATTTTTTCTATCTTTTTTATTTTTCTACGTTTTTTGTTTGTGTTTTTCGTATGCAAATTTTTGTTTTTGAGTGTATATTGACTATCGAAATCAGTATAAATAAACATTGGGCGTCTATTATCACTATAATTATAGAACCTGATATTTTCATAATTCGCAATAAAACCGTAGTCGTATTTTTGGGAAAAAGTATTCATTCTGTCACTACAACTTCCGTATTTCTTTTTATTGTGTCATTTATGTTTACCATTAATGGCAACAAATTCATTAAAAAACGAAGAGAATTATAGAAGTTTCCCATATGTGAGATTTTATATCTTCCTGATCATTTTTTTATCTAATTAAAAACTATTTTTCAGAAAGTTTTTTTTTAACGCATATTATAAAATTAATAAATATGATGTATTGAAGTCACATATACTATAAACCTATAGGCAAAATTTATCCGGATTTTAAAAAGCAAAAACTCTATTAAGAATTTTTTGCTTAAAAGCACACATTTATTTATTGTAAAGCCAGGTGTTCAGCTGGTTTATATAGCTTATTCAAGAGTGCCGCCTGTTTCTTGAATATTTTAAACGAAACCGGTTATTCTTTTAGGTTTATCTTTATCTATCATAGAAAAGCCGATATATATAACTAAATCTTTTATAGAGAAATTTACTTTCGACAAATTTATTATAACCCAATTTATCTTTATTCTATACATTTTGTAAACTTTTAGATTTACTTAACTACAAATCAAGAGGGTGCTTAAAAACAAAATTAATTCATTTACGACCCATATATCTATCTATAAACGAGACATGTTGTTTTTTCGTTTTTTTATTTTTTTTATTTGCTTGCTCACGAATCTCAATATCTCAGGGTTATATGCTTCTTAGACTAATCGAGGTTCGTAAAAAGTTTATATTTTATTAATAGTTTTATTTTTTTTTGATTTTAGTATCGGTCTGAATTTGGTAGATTGAAAAGAGAGACAACTGTATTCCAAAACTAAACTTAATGTTTAATAGATCAAATTTAACACCCGCGCATTGTTCGTGCTAATATAATATGTTTGTAACACAGAATTTTTACTTTGTTCTTTATCTTTTGCATAGAAGACATTTGAAAAAAAAAACGTTGAAATTTTTTTTATAAAATTTGCAGAAAAAAAAATAAATCTTTGTTTAGATCTTCAAGAGTTAAGTAAAAGCGATATTTTGTTATTTTATTTTTTAACTATCATTGATATTTTTTCTAATATTCTAACGAAATAAAATAAAAACTTTTATTTTAGAAGCTTCCATATAACACTTTTTCAACTAATGTCATTTTCTTCAAAAAATGAAAATGATATCGTCAAAACATTTATTAATTACAGGATTATGAGCAAAATACACGAATTTTTGCATTAATATATACGAACTATTGCTTAAATACATACGTATTGATGCGTTAATATATACGAGTTTATACACAAATATATAAGAGTATATGTGGCGTAATAATCGGTTTTATATTATGATAGTGTAAATTGATTTTTTGAACTTTTTTTATTATAAGAGCCTTGCGTAAAAATTGGACCTATATTAAAAGTGATTAAAATAGTGTAAAAATTTGATATTTTACACTATAATAATATATAAATAATATAGTTCGTTTTTTACGCAATGCCCTTATAATAAAAAATGATCAAAAAAATCAAATTACACTATAATAATATAAGACCAATATTAAAAGGTATCGATTATTACGCTAGACATCGTAATAATACGTTCTATATTTTTTTAAATGTTTTTATATAGAAAATTTTCGACTTTATTATAGAACTGATTTTGACGTTGACTTTATTTAATAATATGTCATGTTTTTTTAAATATAAACGAGGATTAGTTTGTTTTTCGAATGTGTAAATTAAAATCAAAAAACGTAACTATTAAATTTATGAAAATTAACTTATAAAAATTACCAAACGTATTAAATGAACAAAAAAAATAAGACTTTATCGCTTATTTAGCGACCAAATCATTCTCGAGTGCATATACAAGTACTCAAGCAAAAAAGTTAAAAAGAAAATCGAAAAGCTTTAAAATTTTAGACGATTTGTTGTTTGTTTGTGAGAGTGTAGAAAAAAAGAGTTTTTTCTGTAGGTTTGAAGTTAGCGAAATAAATGGGGTTATTATAAAATTACCGTTTATCAAGCCACATAAATATAAATACGTTGCGAAAACAAATAATAAAAAACCATAAAGGTATTTCTAGGATACAATTAAATCTTATGTTTAAGCCTGTGTTGTGTGTCAAAAAGACCCAATTCCCAAGTCGAATATGCCGTTAACGCATATAGCATCCGGTTATATACGAGAGAGACGGATAGCAGATTCTGATGATTTGACAGAGTATGCTCATTCGAATCATCAATAAAATATATTTTCACTTTCATCGACTTATTTTCTAAGTTTGCTTTTGTTTTTCTAAGAAAGAAAATATTCCGCTTTAGTCTTACATATATTCCAAAAGCTTTTTTTCACGGAAGAGCCGTGGAGGATTTTTCACTCTGACAATGGCGGCAAGTTCACGGCGAATATTATAAAAGATTTTCTATGATCATTTGAAACTGTGAACAGGTTGAAGCGCCCCAGGGGTCCGTGGCGATAGGCGAAATAAAAAGATTTAATAAAAAAATAATGTATCGAATAAGAAAGTTTTTGTTGTTGGAAACACGCAATATGTAGATAAGTTAGATAAAATTGTTTTTCAATATAATAATACTTGTCGACACAATGCGACAAAACTTCCTTCATTTGTGTTATTTAGAAAATATGATCTATTAGATTAAAACTTGAGAAATATGTTTCGGCATTTCTAAGTCTAACATCTCAGAGACTTTTATTTGAGGTTATTAAAGGGTATAGAGCTGAATACAATCGACACATAGTCGTAAATGATTTTTCGATAGGCGACACTGTATTTGTGGCAAAATAATTAAATCAAATGATGAATAAAAAAAAATAAGAATCTTTGAAAACTATTATTTAGAAGAAACGTACACAATTAATCAGATTAACATTTTATACTTCAACTTACGAGAGAACACAGACGGCAGTGAATCTATATCTGTACACAAGTCATTTATTAAAAAAACCGAATCAATATGTTTAATCGTGATGAATATCAAAATAATTAAGTAAAAAGCAAAATCTTTATTAATATTTTTTTTCGTTAGCCTCATTGTAAATAAAAAACAAACGTTTACTAGTATCAAATTTTTTTTTGTTTATATTTTCAAAACACATTTTTTAATTTTTTTATAATTCAAATTAAATTTGGCTGTAGAACTAACTAAAAAACTCGCTGTTTAATTCTTTTATGACAAATCAAAAACATTCAGTCTTTTCTATTACAAAATATTTTCAATATAAATAAGAAAAACAGTAACGTAAAAACTGGTTTTATAATAAAGTCGAAAGATTGCTATATAAAAAGACTTAATATAATATGGGCGTATTATTACGATGTCTCGCGTAATAATCGATACCCCGTAATAATCTGCCCTATATTATTATAGTGTAAATTGTTTTTTTAATTGTTTTTTATTATAAGTGCCTCGCGTAAAAATCGACCCTATATTAAATTGTCTTTAAAATAGTGTAAATTTTCGATATTTAATATAGGACCGATTTTTACGGTAATTGCTGTAAAAATTGATTCTATAATAAATATCGAAAATTTACACTATAATATTATAAAAATAATATAGGTCCGATTTTTACGCGAGACTATTATAATAAAAAATATCAAAAAATCAATTTACACTATAATAATATAGAACCAATTATTACGAAAACGATTATTTGCGACAAGTATATACATAAATATATAAGAATATATACAAAATCGGAACAAATATAATCAACTTTTTTGTTTGAATAAACTGCTATGTTTGTTTATTTACACTATTAAAAAACCAAAAAAAGCAAATTTTGGTAAAAACCAGTAATATGAATTAGTATTCGTTGATTGTAATAAGACGCGACCATTCCAAAGAAAAAAATTAGACTGTAAAATACAAAAAACAGAAAACTCAAAAACAAATTGAAACAGCTTTAATTAAGACGTTCTATGAGTTTATTTTTTATATGAAAAATGTTAATTATATCATTGATAAATTATAAAAAAAGAACATTTTTAAAATTAAATAAATTAAAAAAAAGACCGCATAGAGTGTGTAATAGTTTAAAAATTTCTTGCATGTTTAAAAAACGGGTTTAAACCAAGTGAAAACATATTCAAAACAGATTGTATTTTTGTTTAAACCTCTTCTATGTTTTAGATATAAGTTTTAAAATAATGTAGCGAGCCTTAATTATAATGGTTCATACCTCGATTGAGTTCAATTAAAAAATATAGGGCGTAAAAAAAATAAAACTATTGTTTTTTTTCAATTATAAACTATTTGACATTTAGTCGATGATGAAATCGACAGTTTTTCATTATTAAAACTGCGCCGATGCTATCTCAAAGAAAAACAAACTTACAGGATTATTCATAAATAAATATTATGTATAAAAATAAATATTATGTAGACAAATAAATGTTATGTAGACAAAAATAAATATTATGTATTCAAAAACACTATTGTTTGACTAAAAGCGATATTAATTGTTCAAAACAAACAATAGAATTCAACCAGAGTATTATAAATTAAAAACAAATAGTACAGAGGCCAAAACACTATTATACTAAATAATATTCTTACAAAAATAGAAAATTTATAAAAGTGAATAAGTTAATTAGAAAGAATATTTTACTATAAAATTAATAAACGCTGGGCGCTGTTTCGCCAGCCGGCGAAACGACGCCCGGTTCGCCGGTGAGTTAAAAGCGCTGTTTCGCCGTAGAAAAAAATTAAATAATGAAAAAAGTTCGTTCTTTTTCGTTCTTTTTCGTTTCGTTTAGTTTAGTTTCGTTTCGTTTCGCTCGATCCATTCGTTTGTTTCATCCATTCATTCATTCATTCATTCGTTCGTTTTGTTTTGTTTTGTTTTGTTTCGTTTTTTTTCGTTTTGTTTTGTTTTGTTTCGTTTCGTTTTGTTTTGTTTCGTTTTGTTTTGTTTCGTTTTGTTTTGTTTTGTTTTGTTTCGTTTTGTTTTGTTTCGTTTCGTTTATTCGTTCGTTTCGTTTATTCGTTTTCTTCGTTCGTTCGTTCGTTCGTTCGTTCGTTTCGTTCGTTTGTTCGTTCGTTCGTTTCGTTTATTTGTTCGTTCGTTTGTTCGTTCGTTCGTTTATTTGTTTTTTTCGTTTTTTCGAAAAAATTCATTTAAGTTTGGTTGAAATAACGCGAAACCCTTTTTGTAGAGTTTTTAAAGCTTTTATTTAAATTAAAATAGTACAAAGAATTTTTGTGTTTTTCTTATAAGATAATAAATAGATCTCTTAGTTTTACCAGCGAAACGGCGCTTTAAATTCGCCGGCGCCCAGCCAATATTCTTACAAAAATAAAAAATTTATAAAAGCGAATAAGTTAATTAGAAATAATATTTTACATCAAAATTAATAAAATATTGAAAAATGAATATTGTTTTAAAAGAAAATATAAGTATTAAAAACTATAATTATCTTTTAATTGATTAAAAAGCTAAACAACCATATAATCAACATTAGAATTAATAAAGCTTGGTAGTGAAATGAAGAAACTAATAATTTTCTTTGAGCTGTAATAAATTTTTTATTTAAAAATATAAGAGTAAACTATAACTATACGTTAATTAATAGTATATGTAATCAGAGGATAAAATTTAATCTAATTAAACAACCACATTCAGAGAAAACATCAAAGTGTTAACTGCTTTAACAAACTTGAGTTACAACACTGTTATAAAAACCATATAGAAGACAGTTGACACAGTCCGTGAGACAACATTCAGTCAAGTTTTTTTAAAATTTGGCTAAAAAAATGATTATAAAAAAGTCTAAGCTGCCTTAGAGAAATAGTTGGTAATGATAACTCTTTAACACAATCCGAAATTCAAAAAAATTCATCAATATCATATCACAATCACAGATTTTTAGATTTCTAAAAAGCGCCGGTTTAAAAAAAAAAAGATTGTAAAAAAAAAGTCACTGGCATTTTTAACACAAACAAAATTAAGACAAAAAATAGTATTTTGTTTTGCTGTAATGTGAATTACTAACCGAAATATTTTGCTTTTGACGAGTCTGGCTTTAATCTTTATGCTCTGTCCTATTATAATTTCGTTAAGAAAAGGGTGGTGCAGCTAGTTATCAGCGAAATTGAGTTGTAAAAACATACCTTTGATTGCTGTTATTTTATTTAATTGACTAGAACATCATAAATCAATTGAGGTTGCTTATAACATTATTTGAACGAAAATATATTAGAATGCTTTTAAAACATAATCTACTTTTAAGAAAACTATTATTAATAATGAATAATGTTGGACTTTATTACTCGGACTTGGTAAGCCAGTTACTTAATCAATTTAAGGTCGAAAGATTATTTTTATCACGTTACACCCCCGAACTAAATCCTATTAATTTTTTTTCTTTTATTAAAAGTAAGTTTTCTGCAATTTGACCTTGAGCTACTACGAAAACGACATTACTTGCAAATATTCAAGTGGTTTAAATATAGTTCCTGTAGCATTGTCATAATATTACAAATACTTATAGTAGAAAAACATAGGTATTCTAAATAGAGAACGAATAAAAAAGTTTATTGAGTTTTTTGAACAATTATTTCGCTAGATAACAAAAATAAATATTAAATACTCCTCCTCAGGTATACTTAATATTATTATGTTAATTATATTTACTCCTAAATGTAAATACATTTTTTGTAATAAATAATATGTGTCGACTATGAATATTAACTATTGTCACACGCTAAACAAAACTTCTTCTCATTATAATTATATTATAGTATTTTTGTTATATTTTTACTAATATTTTTTTTCGATTTTCGTTTCGTTTAGTTTTTTTTTCTTTTGTTTGTTTGTTTGTTTTTGTTATGTTTCGTTTCGTTTCATTTTATTTTATTTCGTTTGTTCGTTCTATTAGTTATAGAATATATATAGTAACATTATGGCCACGTAACCATGCTTGTATCTCATATAGTAATAATCTATAAGCGGGCTGCTCGATTCTGGGTAAAGAGTTTTTTTATTTAATGTAATTAATTCTTTAAGAACTAGAGAAGTGTTTGGCTATAACAAGTATTATTACGCAATAATATCGTATAAAACTAATATTTATACAAGATCACACAATATATGCTAATTTTTGGGTTTTCGATTTATTACGATGTTATTACAATCCAGTAAGTTGTTGTTGCTTCAATTACGCGTTGAAGCAATTAATTAATCGTTGTTGCAATCAATGCGTCTTGTTGCAATTAATTAAGTCATTGTTGTAATCAATTGCGCCAGCTATTTAAATAAAGATAAATTTGTTAATAAATAAAAAAAAGTTTTAGTTAATAAATAATTATAAAATTAAAAATGTTATTCTAAAAAATATTGATTTAAAGAAAAATTCAAGATAACATAATTATGCTAACTGATAAATTTAGCACTGATAAAAAAATATTAACTACTAACGGACATATATAAATAAAAATCCCAAATAGCGTTAGAAGAACCCCAGTATCAATCAAATTTCAAAGACGAGCTGTAAGTTTGGCTTTTAAAAAAAAGCTGATACTTTAATTAGCAGAATTCTAGAAATCATTAGAACAACAGTGTCGTTGAGAGCACAAAATATTTCTTGCATAGAACAGTATAGACTAATAAAAAAAAACATAAAAGTAAAATAATTATACATTAGAAAAAAACAATAAAGCAAAGATTAGACGCAAATTGTCTTGTCACATTGAAAAAGTTAGTACAACTTGTGCTTAATAAATTTAATATAGTTATTTTTACGTCTTGTGTTGATCGCGTTTACGCGATTTTTATTACACGCTTAAAAATGTGCTACCAATCACAATTGCTCTATCCCAGAGCGGACAGTCGAGTTAAGATTTAAATATGCGCGAAACTACAAAACACTTAAACAAAGAATAGTTTTTAAATCTTTTAGATTTTTAAGCGAAATCAAATTTAAAGTCACTACCGTCCCAAGCGCAAGCGGTCATTAGCAGCTGCTCGTGCAGCTACTGCAGTACTACTGGCAAAAAACCAAAAAGATTTTTGTAGTTGCTGCGATGTGTAAAAACATGCTTGTCTATCATAAAATTTTTGATTGTCCAATAAATAAAGATATTTTTCAAGTTTGTTTAACAAGCTAAAAGTAAAATATGTTGGTCTAAAAACTGTGACACCGGTCTTAGTATTAAACAATGTTCGCATACACTATCATAAAAATTTAGATTTTAAAAAATTTCAGGTTTTATATCTCTTTTTATATTGATCGTTTTTAAATCTTTTTGAAGAATGTTTTAGTAATTGTAAGAACAACGTTATTAAGAGTATGTCTATAAACGAAAATAAATGAAAAAATGAAATTAAAAAAGCTTTTAATAAAATAAGTGAAGCGAATTGAATGCTTACTATCTGAACATGTTGAAGTATTTAAAATAATTTGCAAACCGAGAACTTATTGATTATTAATAAACCTTACGGTTTTTACTGTTTACTTATCTTAATTTCAATATTTATTTACATTTTGTTAATATCGAGAGTTTTTATTATTGCCATAACCTAATATATAATGACTGTTCGTTTTTTCGCTCCAGGGCAGAAAGCCTTTTTTCCGAGCTTAAGTTAAATGAGCAGCTTTTCGACTTGTAAATTCATAGATATTAATAAATATTTAATATATTTTTGCACCAACAAAGTACGAACGAAACGAACAAAAAAAAAAAGAATAAAAAAAGAACGTACGAACAACAAACGAAACGAACAAACGAACAAACGAGAAAGCGCAACAACGAAAAAAAACAAAAAATAAAAAAACGAACGAACGTACGAACAATAAACGAAACAAACAAACAAACGGGCGAACGAAGCAACAAAACAAACAAACGAACAAAAAACAAATAATGAAAGAACTAACGCACGAACAACAAACGAAACTATACGAAACGAACGAAACAGTTGAACATCGAACAAACAAATTAATAAAACGAACGAAAACGAAACAAACGAGTTAATTAAACGAACGCAACGAAACTAACTGAAATAAACGAACAAAACGAACAAACGAACGAAACGAATCTCACTCTTGATTAGTATTTAAAATTAATATCATCTGTCCACGTTTTCAAATTCGATCAGTAAATTAACTTTTTTTTTTTTATATTCTAACTTTATTTTAACAATACATTCTTTTTGATCGAAAAGCTGCTCATTTAATTTAATGTCGAAAAGCCTCCGAGCGTCACAAGTTTTAATTTTAATATATTTACTTCTTGTTAATATCGCAAGTTTTTATTATTTATATAACCTAATATATAATAAAACGTAAGTCTAATAATTGTACTAACGACGACTTAATAGATTGCAAAAACGACTTAATTGATTGCGACAATGACGCAATTGCTTGCAACAGCGGCGTAATTGGTTTCACAACGACGTAATTAGAGCAACAACGGCTTGATTGATTTCAACAGCTACATAGTTGCTGCAACAACGACCTAATTAATAGCAACAACGACGCAATAGATCAAAAAACTTTGTATATAAATTTTTATATTACATAATATTAATTTAGCCATAAAAGTGCTTTTGAATACAAAAAAAAGCTAGCATACATAATGTTTATTTAAAATATTCTGTATTTTTATTTAGATATAAAATAACTAAGTCGATGTTGTAAGCTCATATTTATTTTTATATTCTACAACTTTATTTGCTAATATGAAGCATAGAAAGCATATATTTTTTTTTATTTACTGAAACGTTTCGAAAAGCTTTTGTGTTAACACAGAAACATCTATAATTAAAAAAAAAGTGTAAATTGGATACAGTTTTATCAAAAAAAAACAATTGAATAGTTTTATACAGATCTGTTTCTCTTGCATAATTAAATTTAGTTTAGTGTTCTGAGTTGGGTTTCGTTTCGCGAGTATTAAGTTAATTTTTTTGTGATCTGAAATGTTTTTAGTTCTAACTTTCTGTCGCTGCTATAAAACAGTCTCTATTAACTGCAATAACTTAGAGATTACTCTAAATTAAAATCGATGTTTTTTATTAAAGTTGTGATTGAGCTATGTAGTGCACGATTAAATGTCTTTTTTTTCTTTTTCTTACTAATAATTTGACTGTTTGCTAAACCCACTGTCATTTTTTTTTGTATTTTTAACACACAAGAAACAGATAAATTGATGTTTTTAGCAATTATAGATATTTTTATTTTGCAATTAATTTAGATCTTTATAATATTAAGAAGACTTTTTGTGATAATAGTTGATAGTTTTCGATTATATGTTATACCGGGTTATATAAGTTTTAAAATATATTTTTGTGTCTATTAGTATTCTGAGGAAATTACGTTTTTTACTTATTAACTGTTATTTTAATATTTTTTTTAATTTACTATATTGATGTATAATTTAAAAATTAAAAAATTATAAACAAATTTAATTTCAACCCTTAAGACAATTTTTGGTATAAAAATTTTGATATAAATCACATATATTTTTTGCTTTTTTTTCCAAAAAAAACCAAAAAAAAAAAGAAGAAAAAAGCAATAAAATAATATATTTTTTTGATTCTTTTTATTTATTTTTAAAGATAAATCGCTTATTAAAGAAATGCTTAAGGCAAAGAATTAAAACTAAACTTTTCAATTTATCATAAAATTTATATCTCTAATAGAAAATCAGTAGAACTTAGGAAGACACCTTTCTATTCTTGTTGGATATCTACCGATGTTTCTTCTATATTTCATCTGTGGTGTTCACTGAAACAACTATATACGCAAAGAAACACATCACACTGCTTGCATTTATTTTGAGTTGTTGTTCTTTTTCTTTTTTGACGTCTACAGTTTATGCAATCAGGCCGTGTCGTGCTTTTGACAAGATAATGTTGAAATTTATGCGTTTTGCTTCTTTTAAAAAACCTGTCGTCTTTTATCAAATACTCAATAAATTTACAGTGAAAATCGAAATGATCTAATTTTGTCTTGAACAATATTCTTTATATAAAACATATGCGTTGTGGATTAGAATCTGTAGAGTGTGCATTGTAAATTTATTTGGCCAACGATTAGTTTTCCTTTTAATTGGGTAATATTTGATCATTTGATCAAATTTATCAACACCTCCCATGTATTTATTATATTCGTTAATGCAAGAGGGAATTGTTTTTTCTTTATCAGAAATAACACATCTGGTATCATGGCAGTTAGTAATCATTGCCACTGGTCTTCTGTTATTCGATATCAAAACTTCAACCTCAGATTTGGAAAAAACAGCTTGGGTATCTTTTACGAGAGCTTTCTTTAGTGTTGTTAACTTGTTCGAACCTCCCCTTCTATCTCGCAGCGTTTCGCACACGTATATTTCTGAAGAAATAAGTGCTTTTGTCATGCTGAAAGAATTATAATAATTGTCCATATATAATCTCCTGTACTTTTCTGTCAAAAGACGGGTAAGGTTTTTGACTGTATTTTCTAAAGCTGGAAATTCTCCACAAATACGCATATTTAATAGATAACCAGTAGTGAACTCGGCGCAAACATAAAACTCATCTCCCATTTGTCTGGTTTCAGTAGACTATATACCCTGTTTTTATCTTTACTTTAAAGGCCATCAACCCTTCGTCAATAGAAATGTGTTCTCCAGAATCATAAATTATCGCAAACAACGTTTCAATGTAAAGAATCGTTTTGCATTCTCTTTTCAATTTATAAGATACTATGTCTTTTTTAGAGATCATATTTTATCATTTTGTTAATTTCTGTAATTTTCTTCAAAGACATTAGTCCTGCGATCAAAGAATTGTACACAAATTTTTTTTGATTTTCGCCAACAATGTGCAAAATTTAAAACATTTTTAATTCCCAACTGTATATAAATTGAGAGGAAAGTTTTTAATTCTTGCGCGGTTATTTGTGTTAAAAGGATCCTGTTTTTTTTGTTTTTTTTAAGTTGTTTTTTTAATGTTAATTTATGTAAGAGTTTATTAATTTTTCAGAGAAAAAAAGCTCAATGAAATTTTCAACAGTCTTTGGGATTTTAACTTTCATCCCGAGCGCATCTTTGAAGCAATAAGGCATTATTGATTTAATTTGACTTGACCAATCATTGGCATCTATATTTTCAAAAGATTCGATATAGTTTTGTGCTGCAATAGAGCTGTTTATTGTATTTTAGGTTTTAATAATAGTTTCAGACTCGATATCACTTGTAAATAACAGATCATCTAAAATTCTTGGATCATTGTTCATCTGGGGAATAATATTTAAAAATTTTCTATTATTTTTATAAAAATATTTATGTATTTCTTTAATTGACAAAAGAATTGGAGAGGGTGTTTGGATCTTGTTAAGTTCTGATTTTGTTTTGATTTAACGGAAACTGTCTACATTATAAATAGTTCGTGGCATATATAAACAGTAAAGCTACTAGAATCTAAATTGTTTTATTAAATCCGATAGAATTCGAAAATCAGAGAAAATACTAAAACTTTTCATTTTTTAATCTCATAAAGCAAATTGTATCTTTTAAATACAGGTTTATGATTAATAAATATTGTAAATGCTTAAATAAATATTATGTATGCATTAATAAATATTATATATAGATAACCAAATATTATATATAGAAAAACAAATATTTTGTTCATAATATTTATCAATAGATAACCCTGTAAACAAAAAAAACCTAAAATAAAAAAAAGGCACTTTAGACTCACATCTTTTAAAATACTCGCATATCTATATAGGACGATTTTATGTTAGAAAAACAAAAAAAATTTTTAAAATTATCGCACTTTTTTGCTTGTATGATAAAAAAAGATTGTGTTTGTTCTACATCGAAATTCAACTTTTTCAAAGTGGCTGTGATTTTAACAGATTTTGCTATTTTTTTATTTGCAAGTAATTATTACCCCCACGTCGATCATGTTGCCTATGTTGGGAATGGATATTTTCTCCTTTCCAGTTTCTAACACTTTTACAAAATCTTTAGCAAGAATTTTATCGAATATATTTTAAGACTTTTTTACAGTCAGTTTGAAAGTTGTCAAACCATACAAATTTTTACTATGCTGGAAAGAACATGTCTCGATCTCCTCTTTCTAAAATTAATAAAAAAACAAAAAAGCCTTAGATTCTGCGTTATCACAATATATTAGACTACACTTATTTTCGCAGACGAAGAAAACTGGGCTTACTTGCGAAAATTATCGAATAAACCGACTTACACGTGTAAGACTCTGAAAACGCTACGGATATTTGCATGATCCATCGAAAATAAACTTCGCTTGTTTGATAATTCAAATAAAAACAACTTCGCTTGTTTGCGTAATCCAAAGAAAAATAAATGCGCATATTTGCGTAATCCATCGAAAAAACTATTTATATTTGCGACATCTCGCTAAAAAAATACGCATATTTGCGCAATCAATCGAAAAAAAACTACAGCGCCCGTCGTCGATTCGCCTACAGGCGAATCCAGGACGTTTCGGCAGATATTAAAATGACGTCATTTT
Source organism: Cucumispora dikerogammari (assembly GCA_014805705.1). NCBI lineage: Eukaryota > Fungi > Microsporidia > Cucumispora > Cucumispora dikerogammari. The sequence continues at coordinate 7,511 of SBJP01000099.1, read as the reverse complement.
CCTCGATTCGCCAGAATACAAATAATAAAAAAATTAAATAATGTATTAAGAGAGTAAAAAAAAAGTATTTGAATAAAATAATTTAATCGGTTATAAAATCTACTGTGTTTTCGAGAATAGTTAGATAAGACTCAGTTTTTAATTTTTCAAAGTTTTTTACTAGTTGGTTTAATGTATATTTCTTTTTTAAAGCAATCATGGACAAAATAGGCCATTTGCTTGCTTCTATTTGAAGCAGTTGAACTCTTGCGTTTTTCTCTGCATCACAGAGAATATTACAGAACTTTAAAAGATTCGGGTGTGCCATTCCCGAATTGTGATTAATAGTTTTATTAAAAGCCTCAGACATTTGTATTTCTAGCCACACATTATTTTATTCTATCAAAGCACGACCAAAACACAATCTCGTATTTTGGCGGATAAGGATAAGAATCTATCGTAGTTTTAGCCAGTTCTCTTATAAATTGTTTTAAAAAATATTTTCGAAACGCGATTATTTTTTTATCTCCTAAATCTTTTATAGTGACACTGTGTTTTTTCAAATGTTCTTTTTACTTCACATATAGGTGTAAAGGCTAAAAAAAATTGTTCTAAGAAAGTTTCTTATTTTGGCCTTTTTTTAATAATCTTGTGCTAAACCTTTTGCCCGGATTCTTCTCCAAAGGATTTGTTCCAAATGGAAATTGCATCTAAAAAACGAGACCTCTGGAAAGACGTGTTTTAGACTATTATAAATCGCTGTTCGAAGTTTATAACTATAGTCTGTAGGTGAAATTTAATTGGTTCTTTTGGTTTTTCAAAAGAAGCTGTGTAATTTCTTTTATTTTTCGAGCCCAGTAAAATAAATCACAGAAGAAAAAAATTTCTAAAAAACTTTCCGTGTGCTGTGACTAGCTGATAGAAGTGCCAAGAGACTGCTTTAAATGTTCCATCGATTGTCTAAGCTGTGCATTTTAAAAGAAATTTTTTTTGTAACTTAGAAAAAAGACTACAACCCTGTTTTCTTGTGATCCGCTTTCATCGCATGAATCGAACCTAACGAAAACTATCTCTCTATAATTTTTTCTTTATCACTCGGGAATATCACACTGTGTTGGAACAAATCCGGGTACTCATTATTTCTTACCCGCCCTGTCAGGTTTAACATAACTTTTCGTTTTGGTAAATTTAATACGCCCTGATTATTATACTTTTTCGTTATTTCTGTTATTATTTTTTAAGAACACAGCTAAAGGTTTTTTGCTAGAGTTTTAAACCCCGTGTTGCATATGTAGCTTTCTGCTATTGGTTTCTCTGCACTATGGAAGTGTTCCGTATGTTTTACAACTTTGTCATCGGCGATAGTTGTAAATCTTGATCTGCATATTCTATTTACACAACGCCAAACCACTTCTTCTCCACGCTTTGATACAGAATTAAACACAAAGTCGTTGAAAATTTTTACTTCTCTGCCTCTTTTTGATTTTGCTTTCGTTATTTCTGACATGACTTTTTCTAAACTAATTTTCATGTACTATTTCACTTTTGGCGAATCGAGGAAAATGACGGCATTTTAATATCTGGCGAACTGTTCTCAATTCGCCTGTAGACGAATCGAGAACAAGCCAAAAAAACTATTTATATTTGCGACATCTCGCTAAAAAAAACTACGCATATTTGCGTAATCACCCGAAAAAAAACTACAGATATTTGCGTTTTTTCACTAAAAAAAACTACGCATATTTGCGTAATTACACTAAAAAAAAACTACGCATATTTGCGTAATCACACTAAAAAAAACTACGCATATTTGGGTAGTATCTGTCTTAAGGGTTAAGTAAGTTTTTTTTCTTTAGTTATGTTCGCATTTTTTTTTTGTTAATTCTTTTATTATCTCCTCTTATATATTTGTATTGTTTACTACTTTTACTTAACTCTTCAATTGAAAGTGTATCTTTAAAGATACACATTTAAAATCATTTTTTGTCAAAATGTATCTTAAAAATACACGAAAAAGAGTTTTTTTTCAGAAAACGTCTTTAAAAAAAGAGTAAACTATCAATTAAAATAATATTTCTTTAAATAAAGAAAAAACATTTATATTCATATTATGTCATTAAAGCTAAATAATAAAAATTAAACTTAAAGAATATATAGATATTTTATATTACAAAGCAAATTAAAAAGATATACAAGTGCGTAGTTAAAATGCAAAGAAGCTTGGTTCTTTAGAAATATAACTTATAGTACAAAAAACATAAACAAACAAATTAAATAAATAATTCAATTTTTAAAATTTTTTTCTATTTTTGCAAACGAATATATAATGTTTTTTATCAATTGCTTAATTCGTCCTATATCAAACTATAAGCTCAATTCTACGCTATTTACATTTTAAATAGATTTGCTGAACTATAAAAAAATAATAAAGAGAGATTAAAAGAAAAGAGAATAAAAAAAGAACAAAAAAAGTTACATAAATGATTGAAAAACCGAAAATTTACTAAGGTTATCCAAAAACCTTTTATCAAAGATAATGTTTTAATCTTGTTTTTTTAATAAACTATGTCTGAAAAGTTTTCGATTATTATTTTTTTAAAATATTGTAATATATAGAGTTTCCCTATCAAAAGTGCCGATTTACCTATCAATAGTACCAATACTGTCAATTTTCATATCAATAGTGCCAATTTACCTATCAATAGTGCCATTAAATTAAAACACATGTTTTTATATATATTTTCCCTATCAATAGTGCCAATTTCTCTATCAATAGTGCCAAATTTCTATTTTTCTATCAATAGTAACATTTTCCCTATCAATAGTGCCAAAAAAAATTAAATAAAAAATTTTATTCAAAAAAAGATTCCCCACGAATACTTTGATGAATACAACGAAGCATTTTTCTATAAAAACTATCACAATCACTTTGTATTATTTGTAAAAAACTTTCGTTTATCAAATTTAATAAATTCTCCTCGCTTGTTGCAGAGAAACATAATACAAAATTTTTCTATTTCGAAAAGCAGTTTTCGATAATGTTGAGCATAGGTGAGTATAGGGGTAAAAAAAGTAACTTTTTGTTTTCGGCCCCACTTAGTTTTTTTAATCTTCTATAATGGTGTATTTTGGCATTATCCAATATGAAATGGGTTTCTTGAATGTTTTTTGTCGAACAAATGTTTTTTAGATTAATAATGTAATCTAGGAAATCTTCCCCGTTTACAGGACGATTATTTACATAAAAACCAATCATACCAAATTTATTGGCAGCTGCAATTACGAATATATTTCTGCTTCGAATAGATCCCGTGGTTAAAGTAGGGGATCGGCCTATAAGTGCTCTGCCTTTTTTTGTTCTTAAACATACACTAAAACTCACTTCGTCCAGAAAAATTAAATTCTTGTCTTCAATTGATGCTGTTAAATTTAGGAAATCATTGGCATATTTAAAGCGAGTTTCGATTGAATTTCCACAATTTCGACGCTCGGGTAGAACGACTAATTGTTTCAAACTATAATGAAACTTCTTTAAACATCTATCATTGGTATTACCATCAATTGTAAGTTGAAATGTTTTTTGTATTTTTAATACAATTGCATTCAACGTAATTGAAGGATTTACATCTACCAAATTTTTGATATAAGCTTTTTAATTTATATTTAGTATAGTTCTACGATCTCCGCCTCTTTTATTCGACTCTGTTTTTTCAGTTTCCCCAAATAACTTAATTATTCTATTTACTGTTGATCGATTGATTCGTAAACTCTAAGCTATTGCGGGTGTAGTTATTCTATTCAAATATCGGGAAATAGCATTTTGTTTTGTTTGCGACGAGATATTCTGGCGCTTTTTGTTATTATTGCTTTGATCCGTGGATTGAAGTTTATTTATTTTGTCATTTTTTTTTGCACTATGAAAGAAAAAAATATATAAATTTATGGTACTTTAATTACTGCCACTATTGATAGGGAAAATGTTACTATTGATGGATAAATTTAGCAATTTGGCATTATTGATAGGGAAATTGGCACTATATGATAGGGAAAATATATATAAAAACATGAGTTTTAATTCAATGGAACTATTGATAGGGAAATTGGCACTATTGATAGGGGAATTGACAGTATTGGCATTGTTGATAGGGAAATCAGCATTTTTGATAGGGAAACCCTATATATTGAAATAAATCATAACAAAAGTAGTTCGCACTAGTTTACTTTTTTTTAGTTACAGAGACTGGTTTTAGAATTTATTATAGAATTGTTATATGTATAAGAATAAAGAGAGCAACAAATTATAAAGCTTATATTGGACACAGTAGAATCACGTTTTTTTTTCCCTAAAATCTTTTTCAAAGTTTGTTTTTTAAAAAAATATTCTGAGATTAATGCTAATTTTGCATATATATCAAAGTTATATTATGTAAAATTTTAAAAAACTGTCAACAAATCAAAAATATTAAACTGTTAAACAAAAAATTTACAACGGCCTATTCACCCAATAAATGTCTATCGATGGATGCGTCTACAATATCTTTCAAACGAAACGTAGCATTTAAAGTATATAATCCGAATAAACTTGCAAACATGAAATAAAAGTCTATATGTCCAATAATCTAAAAAACGATTACATATATAAACTAAAAATATGTTATGTACTTCAATATTGATTAAAACTATGAGAGATCTTTTAACTGGTTTAGAAAATAAGTAGCATAAAATTTCTATGGATGTTTTTTTATAGCTCTTTTAACTATGTAAAAAATTATTAAAATCAAAGTTTAATGTCTATGGTATTTGAGAATAAATAATGTGAGCTTAAAGATGCTAAAAAGCTTAGAAAAAAATAATCAAAATAAACAAAATTTAGTCTTTCAAAAACAACTAATAAACGCTTTCGTTTATAAAAACAAAAAGCGCATCTTTATGTGTTCATTATTACTACTTATCATAATAAAGGCTTTTCGAGTAATTTTGAAAACCTCTCTTTTATTTAAGTGAAGAGTGAGTTAACAGAAACGTCATTAAAAATATCGAATGTCGAATAAAAGAAATTGATATCAAGACCGTTCTTGTGCATTAGAGTTTACAATAAAAACAAAGATGGTGTTGATTTAAGTGTCAAATGTTTAAAAATTTTAACACGTATCGCAAAACAAAGATATTATTTTATAAAATGACGCTTTTTTTCTTCGAGTGCTGCTTGAATAGCTTTTATAGATGTTTGCCTTTTGATATTTTAAAAACTACTACACATTTCGAGTTTACAGAAAGGTTAGCAAAACATTTAATGCAATGTAGCGAAGACGATTTACTGAGATTGTAGAAAACCGGGTCAACATTAAAAAACACTTAACTGAAAAACTAAAAAAAGAAAAAAAAATTTAAAGAAAACCGCCCGGGAAAGGTTAAAGACACTTTAATAACATTTTGGGGATGTGAGACTGTAAAGAAGCCTTTTGTTTTACATATTGCTTTTATTCGAATAATGACAGTATATGTGTGAAGAAAGTAGATGGGCCATCAACAAGTAGTTACGTTTATGTTAATTAAATATTTAAACGTTTTTTATTCGAGTATGTTTATTTTATATCTGTATATCGCGTTAATTTATATATTATTATTACTATTTTAGTTATTCTAATCAATTAAATTATATTAAAATGCGATCAGTGAGTTTTATATATATTTTTTTATATAAATATGAAAAATTTTTTTTATTGAAATATTTATATAATTTTTAAAAGTAAATCGGAAATTTTAGAAAAAAAACCAAAAGCGTTTATAAAAAAACAGAAATTTTACTTAAATCTCAATAAAGGATTAATATACTTGTGTGTATTTTCGTATATATTAATCTATAATTTCGTATGTATTGTTGCAAAACATGTAATTTCGAGTAGTTTATTCAATTTTTGTACAAATAGTAGTATAAACGTCATTTTAACAGTATTGCTGTTAAAAGAATGACAAAAGAAAAATAAAACTTAAACTTTTTTACAAATTTAGTACTTAAATATTTTTTTATATTATAACTTTATTTAAAAGTCTCTCGTTAAAATAACTATTAATTATTTTTCGTTGAAACGTTATGTTTTTAATAATTGTTTTTACAGAAGAGTTTCGTTAAAATATTTTTAACTAACAATTAATTTTTTATATCGTTTTCTTTAAATATTTAATTTAAAAATATTTTAACACGAAACTTTTAACCCATGCTCTCAGATGATATACTAATGTAAAATGGAAACATTACATTGTCATTTAGATCTTACACTTTGTAAGATGGAAACATTTTTTTGCTTCTAGATATTACACTATTGTAAGATGAAAACATACTTAGTTGCATCTAAATTAATTGACGTATCATAAATCTTTTGTTCTTATTTTTGAATTCACGTTTTCAACTTTTTAATTTTAAAATACGCACGTAAAACTATAAAAATTTACAAAACATAAATTAAAAAAAAAACAACCGGCGGCTAAATGCGGTTATAGCCTCTCTTATTTGCTCTAAAACATAAAAATATATAGTGAAAGGGGTTTAATAAATAACAATAATTATAAAAAAGTGGTCGAAAGTTTGTGAAAAACATTTTTTGTTAGACGTTTAAATTTAATATCGTTTAATATGTTTTTTAATGTACCTTTTTGATTAGTGGGTTGTTTTTTATGTATCTTTTAAGTCTTCCCCACAACGATTCGACAGTTTGAGTGTGTATTTCGGAGTTATTCGAGTCCACAAAATGTTTACTATGGTTTATTTTCAAGTGTTTGAAAAAAAACCTTCTCAAGGCCGTTATAACTATTCAATTCATCTGTAACTGTTGTTGTTTCGAGACAGGCGTTTCTTAAAAGAATACCATGTAGTATTTTAGAGTTTCGTTCGCTTACTAACTCGTAAAAAAAATATTTGTGGATACGGCAAATACCTTCGACACACCAAACCGTTTTAGGTATCCTCCCTACTTTTCTCTTTAGTTTTGTTAATTTTGTTAACCTCAACCAAACAATCGCGGCCCCAAATTTTAGTCTTTTTTTCACACAAATTCAAGCGTAAAATCTTGAAAACATATTGATATCATCTTTTTCGACTTTTAATTCGTGTTTTATTTTTTTTATTGAGGTATCTCTCGACCATGTGTAAAATATCAAAATTATTTTCTTTAAAGGTAAATGAACACCTTCGAAAATAGACCCTTTTTAGATACTAATTTCTTTTTTAGCACATTTTTTAGCTAAACAACGCCATCGTATGTAGCGTGGCAAAAAGGTCACCGTGGCAAAACGGTCAATGGTTTTCTTATTTAAATTTATAAATGAGCAAATTTAAATAAGGAGGCTGGCGTGGCAAAACGGTCAATGGTTTTTTGGTTTTTTTATTATAGTGTTTTCTATTTTTACCATTGACCGTTTTACCACGGCGATCACCCGTGGCAATACGGTCAATGGTTTTCTTAATTAAATTTAGTAAATAATTATATTTAAAATACCAAAAGACTATTGACCGTTTTGCCACGCCAGCCTCT
>SBJP01000098.1:0-28966 GCA_014805705.1 Cucumispora dikerogammari | reverse complement strand
TAAACTTTTTAATTAAAATATTCTCTAATTCGCCAAATTCTCTAATTCGCCACAATTTTCAAATTCCCGAGTTTGGCGAATTAGAGAATATTTACTGTAATAATTACTAAATAAAAAATTCAGGTTTAAATTCAAAATGAAATTTTTTAAAAAAAATAAAAAAAAACATTTCAAGTTTTGTCTTAAGCTATAAAAAACTACTTTTTGTAAAACAAATAACAAACAACAATAATAACTTTCGAATACAAAAAAAATTAGAAATTTTTTTTAAAACTAATTTATAAATAAAAGTTTTCATAATATTAAATCTTTAATCGTCAAGAATTATGATGAATCGTTTGTATAACATGAAAAAAAGACTATAAATAATATTTTTGAAATTTAAATAAATTAAAAATTTCATTTTTTAAAAACTTTTAAAGCCAATAATTGCATTTCTTTGAAACATAAAAAATTGCAAATATATCCTGTAATATTTAAAAATGTCTGCTCGAACGTTAAAAAGCTTATAAAATTTTTTTGAATAACTTTTTTTACTCATAAATAGCATATGTGTTTTCTTGATTTTCAAAAAAACGAAAATTTAATATGATTAGTCTCTTGCTCTTTAAAAAAATTAAAAAAACTCGTGTACACTTAATATTATCTAATATCAACCTCGGAAATTTAGAAAATGTGTCGAATTAGAGAATATGAGATCTGTAAAAAAAAGTTAGACTTTTTTTAACATACACTGTGTTGTTTTTTATAAATGAATATGTCTTTTCTTTATTGTATATTCTTAATCGTAGTTTTCCATTCTTGTTTATAAAACTGATGCAGTCATCTCTATATTCATTTAATAAATTTTAGAGATATATACCTTTAAGCATATTATCATCGCTGTCGTCTGTATGATATCCTTCGGCTAGAAAGCTTTATGTAGTTCTTGTGCATCTTCAATATTATATTCTTATTTTTGTTATTTGTTTTAAGTTGGCGCCGATTGATCTGTTTTATTATATTTAGTCTCTTTTTATAAAATATTTTTATCAAAATGTCTAATTTTTTTGTTGAAGAAAACAGTTTTTAAGTTATACAATTGAGATCAAGAGTTTCTTTTTTAAAAGAAGTTTAAATTAAACGTTCGCTGTTTAAATTATTTGTTACGAGCAAACTGTATTTGTTTTAGTTTTCTACAAAAAAAAAATATGAATAGTTTATGTCATTCTTTTATATAGTTTTTATAATGTTTTTCTACATTAAAGACACTAGTTTTCAAACATCTTCTTTTTTATTATTCATATCTACCGAATAGTATTTAAAATTTTGTGAAAATGAAGTTTTTGTTGAATTAGCATTACGATTTAAAAACAATTAAAAACTTCAGTTTTTTTGAATAATTAGAGAATATTTATTGTTTTGTTTTGTCGAATTTACAAAAAAACGAAAAATCTTTATACTATGATCTCTCAGATAATTTCCATATTTGGAAAAAAAAATTGTGGAAAATATTTGAGGGAAACATTGAAAGGATATAAATACATTGAGAACAAAAGATTTAATAAAATTATCAAGCTTTATTAAAAAAAAAAAGGCAAGTTTTTATGTCTGCGAAATTTTTTTTATTATAATTTTTTCGACCACTTTTAAGTCGTTGATTACTGATTCAGGTATATATTCGGTTGCAAAGAAATATGTTTTAATATTATTCAACAATTTTAATGCCTTCTCTGTTGTAACATTCTGAAGTTTAAGCGCAACTTTAATATCATGATCTATAATATTGAGTTCTGTAACATTTGATCACTCTATGTTTTTATTTACTAGTTCTGAGATATCTATTTGACAAATTTTTTTCGTTTCGTCTAATTTTAATGAAGGAATTTTATCTTCATCTGCTAAGTCAATAATATTAAGATGTGAACATAAATTTCTATAGTCGTTTAATCTAAAATCAACACCCTCGCTTGTTTCATATTTATATAATTCAGTTTTGTTCTAACAATTTTTGAGAGTCGCTGGGGTTACATCTTTCCATGCATATGCTATATAAACAAGCGCGTCTTTTAGACTAAACTGTTTATGAACCGTTTCTGCATCATGCCTGATGTGATTCTTGAAACTATATTAGACATCTGATAATTAAAATCTTTAGAAAAAAAACTGCTCATTATCCTAGCATCCAATGATTGTAATTTCGCTGAAGAATTTTTTGGTAGAAAACATATTGCAATATTAAAGTAAGTACAATTAGGGTTATGCCCGAAGAAATTGTCTAAAAACATGAGTTTTTTCTTTTACTATTTTTTAATGTACGATTTAAATTCACCAACCATCTATTAAACTACAAAGCAGTCATCTATGCATTTTGATTATTTTTATAAGTACAAAAAGCACTAGGGTTAAAGTTCTTAAACGCAGTGGGCAATTTAAACTTTATATTTACAAAGGGGTTTAGTTTTTTAGAACCTTCCCTGTTGATGCATAATAAAATAGTGGTGCGGTCGTTAGTCTGTTTTATACTATTTCTTATCTTTGACACTAAACTTTTAGCCTGCGCCAGTCATAAAACAGTGCTTTATGTCACAATTAAACACATACCAGTCTTGATAAAGCGCAAGTTTTTCTTGAATTATATTGACATAGACGAATGTGTTTCGTTATTTTTATTAAAACGCCCACCGCTGCATGGTTTAAAAAAATATTTCGTGTCTCTGTTTAAATTCTTGAAGCCAGCCGTTAGAAGCCTTAAACTTTCTCAGTATATCTTTTTCATCACTATCAATTTCTGAATTCAATAGTTCGCTTGATGTTTTTGTCGCTTTAAATTGAAGTATTTTATCAGTGTAAAATCTACCACCCGACTCTATGGTTTCAATCCAATCTTTTAATATTCTATCTGGTTGTTTGAATTTAATGTTTTTTACATTAGAGATTGGTTTTGTATTGTTGCATTTAGATAATTTTATTGTTTCGCATTAGCAATAAATTTTTTTATGAATTTTCTACCAATAACAGTATTAAACTTCCAAGAAAACTTTTCAGCGTTTCTTGTGTGTTTTAAATCTAGTTATTGATGACAATATTTAATAATCTCACATTTTTGATCAACAGTTAACTCTTATTTTTGCTTTTTACTCTTCATAAATTCAAAAAAAAATGAAAAATATTAGAAAATGGAAATTATTAGAGGGTGTCTTAAATAAAACCAATATAAATATTTTTAATGAAAATTATTAGAGAGCGGAAATAAACAGAGAGAGAAAATAATAGAAGAGCACTGTACAAAAAATTTTTTGTCTATTCTTTGTTTAAGCAGCTTTGTGTTTTAATCTGCCTATAATAAAAGCGTTTTTTTTGTATGTTTTTCATAAAAATTGATTATTATCAGTTTAAAATACGATTTTGCTTAAAACAAAAAATGAAAAAAAAAATTTTTATATTTAAAAAACATATGTAGATCAAAATACAACATGTGTATGCGTATAAGTAGCGATTCAATAAGCTAAATAACAACTCATTTTCTTAATTAAAATTTCGCTAAATAAACAAACAACAGTCGCGTATTTTATTGCACAATAAAACTACAATTTAATTACTTAGAAATCAAGTTTATTTAGAAAAACTGAAAACATACGAATGTGTCTATATTTTCTATTTTACGAAGCGAAGTATTTGTGCTCTTTATATTTTTTATATTAGAAGTTTTTTAGACTGTGGCGTTAAATGATTGTAGACAATAAAAAGACATTTTCAAATCATTTTGTTAGTGAATATATGACTTCTATTTTTAAATCACTTACAGATATGTCGAAAACAACTTCGAAACATACAACATATATTTTTAGTATTTTTGACTTTGTGGAGTAAAATTGGCTTTTCAAACATGTTCTATATTCGAATAATCCGATATATTATTAAATTCAATAGATAATAAAACGGGGATTTGTCTTTAAAACGACTTCTGTCAAATAACTATGGCAGAATACTGTCTTATTCTAATTATAAAAATGAAGTGAAGACTCTTCTTTTTTGAGATAATTACCCCCTTTTTCGAATTTACTTCATACAAAAATTTCGAATAAAAAACTCCCATGCTAAAATATTTATTCAGTTTAAACTGTCTATTTCTAAAGCTTAGAAATATTGAAGCTTTTGAAAATATTAATGAATCTACACTAGCAGCTTTTTATGGTCCGCCGCTTATCTTACTGGACGGTGATCCGAAAACATTCGAATTATGTAACGAAAAAAATACTCCCGGTGGACATGAGGATATATTAATTCTTATAAAGTTCAAAGACGCAAAAACAGCTGATTTATATCAAATTGAAGCGGATAATAAATCCGATTTTTTTCATATTGAAACGTGTTCTATTGCTGTATTTGAACAAAAAAAAAAGAATTCTGTATATTACTTAAATGGTGTTTTTAAAAAAGTCGATCTTATTAATTTGGAAAAGAATTTGAATATTGAGCGTCACACGCATAATAAAATAGAACAATATTCTCTTATAATTAATCATGGAAATTCCGGCCGACCAAATCTCGTAATTAACAATTTATTAGTCAATACAGCAGCAGCTGTTCGTTTTGTTTTAAAACTTGAACCCAAATGTCTTGATACTTCTGAAGGAAACACATCCTTTGTTTTAAAAACACCCCCCTTTGTTCTTTCTCGTGAAAAAAATGGGAGACTTTCTTTCCAAGAAGTAAAGTATCAAAAAACAAATGGTATAGAGGCGATTCCCGTCGATATAATTGGCCCCGTTTCTCTAACCTGCACAGATGAATCAACTAACCTCGACACTACTCACAGAAATTCTCATTATAATGGAAATGAAAGGATAAATAATAACATCTGTAAAGACAAAAGTTATATTGAAAAAACTACTTGTGATGAAACATCCACGTCGTTGCAGACTACAGAAATATATTCTTCTCCGGTCAATAGTTTCAAACCAACTTGTGATGATTGGCCTCATCTACTCTTAGGGGGTATTTTAGTGGTTATTATACTCGTCATTTTATTATTTTTAATTTTAAGAGCGACTAAAAGTTGCGAACACATAGATTAAACGCTTTATTGTTTGTTTTAATTTTTAAGAACGAATTTAATCTTGGCCTTTATGTTCTTTTTTTTTTAGTTTTTTATTTTAATGTTTAAAAATAATAAAAAAGTATGTAAAACGCTTTAAGATTAAATTTTATTTTATGTTATACTTCGAAAAAAAACAGCAGTACTTTTCCTGTTAAGAAAAACTACTTTTTATTTTGCTAAAATTTATTAAACTTTGTTATAAAGCTTGAAAAGTTATTTAAGAAAGTTTTTTACTTCTTGAATATTTAGACATCAACTGTAGAAGCCAATGCTTCACTTCACTGCGCTTGTTTTCTCAGGCGTTGGGGTCATTTCTTCTTAAACTTAAAAAAAAGCATTAAAAAATTTTCATTGATTTTGAAGTACCATTTAATAAAGAAAAAGATAAAAATGATAAATATTTAATTAAAAAACAAAATATAAATATTTTGTTTTTTTAGATTATCGACCACACTCAGATTATCAATTTCATTAAGTCCGTTTATTAATTTCTTCGAGGCTTTCGCTTTCGCTTTTATTTTTTCGTAAAGAAAATAAAGAAATCAGTTTTCTGTTAAAACTTGCTCGTTTAATATTCCCTTTCCTATATTTCGAATAGAACCCATCTTTACAGAATTAAGCTGTTGATATGTCTGTTATAACCTTCCAGACTATTCGTTGTTCGAGGAACATTTGACTTCATTCTTTCATAAACGTTTCAAAAAAGAATGTTTTTATTAGCCCTGTTGTCACTGTGAAAATAGTGTTTTGTTAACCATTCTAAAACAACCGCCTCGTTTTAAAACTTGAATAAACGAAATAATGTTGTAGACCCACCCGAAACAACTCTATCTTCGTCTCAGGCACGAAAGCAAGACAAAAAATCATTTTAATGTTTGTAACCAATTGAAAGTCATTAAGAAACTTTGTGGAAAAACCTAAAGATTGAACTCTACGCCAAAGTATCTGTTTTAAGTGAAACAAACAACCAAATAACCGTTCTTCGGGGTATATCTCTTTTATGTCAGAGTATATGGCGTGCTCAAAATTGATCACAGAGGCCTTAGGGGTTGTTTTATGCCCTTTTCTGAAAGAAACAAGGATATTTTTTTATAAGAAGAAGCGTTTTTTTTCTTCATAAAAACAAAAACTAAAAAGAGATACTTTTCTTTTATTAAGCATTGAATAATGAATAACTGTTCGAAGTTTACGGAAACACATTTAAATGTGGCATCACATAACCAAGTGCTATTCAAACCTACGTGTTTCAGGTTTTCTTCTGTCGTAAAAAATAGAATTCTTTTTGGACCCGAAGAGCCTGAATCGAAATAAAGAAACTGTTCATCTTATCCGGTCTTGGTTATTTATATTGGAATATCATAATCAACACTGTAAGTAAAATTGTTTTTATTTCTAAAGATACCACTGTTTTTCTTGCAAGCACATGATTAAAAGAGAGACTATTGAATCCATTTTCAATAGAATATGGAATCACATTTTTAGCGCTAGAAAATTTAACGAGAGCCCGTTCTTTTATTCTTGCTTTTAGTATGATGTTTTTTGATGTAATTTCATTGTTTGTGTGATTATGGCCTGTATATTCTAGTAAACAATACAAGTCGTTTGTATAGAGATACAAAGAACATTTCTTGTTATTACATTTCCAATATAAACGGAGGCCTCGTTTCTATTTAAAATCATAAAAGTAGATTTGTAAAGCTATTTTTTTCTTCTTGTGCTTTTGATCAGATTATTTTCAAGTTCGTGGAGTTTTTTTAATGCTTTTTTCTAAGTTTAGACGAAAAATGACCTAAGTCTATCTCAAAAAGTTTTTTAATTCTTGAATATTTAGACAGCAACTGTAGAAGCTAATGTTTCTCTGTTACTTGTTTTTTCAAGACATATTTTATTAATAAAAACACAGACATGAAAGAAACAAATAAAGAACTTAAAATACAAAAAAACACATATTTAGAAACTCTTTTACCTTAATTCATAAATAAAATAAAAAAACGTGATGTTTTTTTCGTATAAATATTTATATCGTCTTTAAATAGTAAAAATATGACTATCAGCTCGTAAATATATACTTTAATGAGATTGGAGAAAACATATGGATAATATTATAGTAAAAAAAAATTTCATAAAAATTTCATCAAGAAAATGAAAAATAAGTTTTTTTCTTTAAATTTTTCACGATTTAAATATAAAAAAGCGCAATTTAAAAAGTATAAATTCAAATATGAAAAAATTAAAAAAATACTTACTTGAATTAAAAAAAAAAGTAGTTTTGTTTTATAAAAAAAAATCAGTTTTAAATATTTTTCGTATTTCTCTTATATAAATTGATTAATGTTTATTTTTTATTATTTAAACGATCCTCCTCTTTTTTTCTTTTTTTATAAATAAATACCTTTTTTAATTATATAAATAAAAAATTTCAACTAAGTCGTTTGTTGTTATATTAATAACATATGTTCTCATTAAAAGTCAAAAATGAAATTATTATTTTATATAATAAACTTATAATAAAAAAGAATTTCTTATAGAACCGTTTTATTAAAGACGATTTAATAATATTTTAAATTGTTTTTTATTTTTTTATACAGAGAAAATTTATCTATGAACAAGTATTAAGAGCTATACTTTCACGTTTCTTTATAAAAGAGAGCCTTTTCAATAGAAAAATTTTTTTCTAAACAAATTCTTTAAACTCAAAAAAAAGCAATAAAAAATGTTTATACTTTATGTTTTAAGATAATATAAACAATAAAATGGCTCTTTCTCATTCGATGTTATAATATTGAGTTATTATTTAAATAATTGTTTTGAAAAAAATCTTTTTAAATTAAATATTGCGTAATAACAAAAGGTCGAAAAAAAAGACTGGTGTTTTTTATTTTTAGTATTTATATTATAATGCTTGGCTACTTTATTTTAAAAACGAAAAAAAATTTATGTTTGGTATTTTTTCGCAATTAGAAAATATAGTTGAAAAAGCTTGATCTCTAAAAAAATCTTGTCAAAACTAGGGTTAAAAATTTTTTTTAATTACGGGCCGGTTCAAATAAAACAAAGTTTTGCTCTAAACACATATTTTTTTCGTTTTTAAATAAAAAACACTTAGAACTTTATCTTTTAATTAAAAATTATAAAACTGATCTTTGTTTTTTATTTTAATCTTTTTAAGCTTTACATAATTTCTGCTTTAATTTTATAAAGCTTTCATATATATATTTTCAGTTTATCGTCTTAAAAATGTAAGAACTTCACTGAATGTACATTTAAAATTAACCATTTTCGGCTTTTTGTTTTCTGTTGTATATAATTCAGTTTTCGATTCTGAAGCTGAGTCTATGAATGTCTCAGTTCATAAAACACTTAATCCAATATTCCTTTCATTAAATCGAATTTAATATCTTTTTAAATTTCAGCTGTATAGCAGTCATCCTATCTATATATTGTTCTGCACTATACTTCAAAGTTTTATTAAAACAGTTAGCAATACTATTTGTAGGCCGTTCCTATGTTAATTTAGCCATGAAAACTGCATCTTTTATCAAAATACTTTTGATTTTTTTCCAACTTTTAGCAGAAATAGCATTATAAATCATAGGCTCTGTCATAAATCTGACATGTTTGTCTTTAAAGGCTTTAATTATATGCTGGCCCTGAGTTTGAATAATAGATGCTGTATTTCTTATGTAAAATATAATATTTATGTTGCTAAAAATCGTATTAACAAAAATATATGTATTATTTTTCATAAAAAATTCAATATTTTTTTTATTTTGAAATACGACATTAAAGATTGCTAAACAGTTAGTAATTTATTGATAGAATAGACAACGCATTACAAGAAAGACATATTTGTTCGATTAAACATAAACTAACACGGTCTAAAACTCTAGTTATTTTTAATTTTTCTATGAGAAGAGAAGCAACTTTCTCTTCTCTTAACTACAACATAAGAGCAGAGTTAATCTCTTTTTTAAAAATATTAACACTCTTATAATTATAATTGATAGTAGCGTTTCTCTTTTTTGATCACGATCTATAATAGTGCGCCAGTTCGTCATAATTAAAAACATTTTGCTTCATATTTAGAAACAAGATAAACTGTATCTTTCAAAAAAACAATGGCCACTTTTCTATCAGTCGATCTTACTCCTTTGTTAATGCTTTGATTTTGATGTTATATTTTTTTTAATATAAACAGCAAACAATTTAAGGTTTATAAAGCTAGCACTGAAGCTCAAACTGCTACGTTTAAAGCCACTGTTTTAAAAATAAGAACATCTATGGAAATGTTTCTATCTTTTAATATACATAAACTGTCACAAATAGCTTCGTTGTGCTTAGACGAATCTTCTTCAGAAACAACTAAACACCATCTTTTTAATTTTTTGTTTTTTTTGATTTCATTCTAACTAAACAAAGCATCTTTGATGTTTTAAATTTTTTAAATATTGGTCTGTCTTTGACTTTTTTTTATTAGTTAACAAATATGTATTTTGGCCTGCGCGGATAGTTTCTTAGACATATATATATTATAAATTCATTTTTTTATATAATTACTCAATTCGAGATTCTATTCTTATAATGAATTTTTTATTTCAACAGATTTTTTAATTTTTTTTTTATAACAGATTTTTTAATTTTTTTTCAAAAGATTTTTTAATTTTTTTTTCAAGAGATTTTTTAATTTTTTTTTCAACAGATTTTTTAATTTTTTGCAACAGATTTTTTAATTTTTTTTTCAACAGATTTTTTAATTTTTATTTCAACAGATTTTTTAATTTTTTTTTCAACAGATTTTTTAATTTTTTTTTCAACAGATTTTTTAATTTTTTTTCAACAGATTTTTTAATTTTTTTTTCAACAGATTTTTTTATTTTTTTTTCAACAGATTTTTTAATTTTTTTTTCAACAGATTTTTTAATTTTTTTTTCAAACCGAGTTTAATTAAACATTATTATAAGTGTTTTCATTAACTTGGTTTTTTGTTTTTGAACGTAAACCTTATCTTTCTTCAAACTAATAAACAAAAAAAACTCTAATTTGTTAAAGTCAAAAAATAGAATTCAAGAAAAATATTTAATCATATTGAAGCATAAAACGTGTCTTTCAAAAAACAAAAACCGCTAAAATAAAAAACGAAGCTTGCTTAAAAATCATTAGCACAAGCGGAAAATTAAAAAATATTGATTGATTTTTTGTTTAATAACAATATACATAAAAGATTTCAGCCATAGTTGAACAATATATTATCATACAGGTTATTACTCTTATTATATAATTCAGTAATCTTATTATAAATTGAAGTTTGTTGAATTATGTAGAATATTGTTAATTTATGAGAGAAAGATCGCAATAAATTTAAAGATAAAATACAAAGTTTCAAAAAAACCTGTTTTTTTATCTAATTATTGTATATATAAAAAAAGCTCGGAAAATGTTATTAAAACTTTAAATATTATTTTGTGAAGTAAAAAACAATATCCAGGAATCTAAACTAAACGAAAATATGTTTTTGGTTTAATTAAATGTTCTGTTACAAAAAAAGTTTTATATTCTGAACTCATATATGGTCGTGATTATATTAACATAACACGCTTCTGTGTGCTATTTGTCGTATAAGCTCGTTACGATCAAATTATTTAAATGCTTAGTAGAGAACACAAAGCCACAAAGAAATATTCGAACAACTTTCACAATATTTCTCCAAAAAATTAAAAAAAGAATATTATCTTATATTTAATTAAAAAAACTGAAGAATAAATTAAGAATAGTATAATATATAATTAAAAGCTCGAAGCTATAACATAATTCAATTTAACACAATAAAATAAAATCGAAAGCTATAAAACCGCCGTTTAAGAAAGAAATGGTGATTAAATTTAAAAATGAAGGTTTAATTTAAAAAAAAAGTTTAATATATTTGAAAAATTTTAGTAAAAAAAACAAAATTAATTAAATCTTCTTTTCATAGACCGATTCTATTTAATTAGAAATGTCTTTTTTAAACATTTACTTTTTTAAAAATATATGTCCATGGTAAAAACTCAAGAACTTTCTGACTAGAAAGTTAGATATGCGATAAATAAATATCCGAATAAATTTTTCGCACGTTCTGATACAATACTTTTTAGGCGCTTATGTAAAAAAAGATTAATTATGATAAAATTTCTCGACTGCAAAACATAGAAAACGCGAGTTGAATGTAATCCCATTGTCACAATTATGAAGCGGAAGTCGGCTAATCAAGACTAAAATTCACAAACGTTACTAAATCAGAGCAGATAATAAAGAGTTTTTTGCTAACCAATACTGCTTTAGTGTGCATAGAAATAAAACGTTGATAATAGTTTTTAATGTTTTGTGTGCCTAATTTCGCTTCGAGAGTACAGTGAGAAGACCTGTTAAAAGATTTGTTGACAACTATCTTCTCGATATTAAAAATAGCTTGAAAAATCACGAAGTTTTTTTAATAATTGATAAAACTCAAATTCTAATAAAAAACATGTTAACGTTTTAGTTGGAAAAATATTAGATTTTTTTGAAATACAACTAATTAAAACTACACATCTTCTAAAAAATCCAAACTTGAAACTATATATCAAATTATAGTTGATGTAACAATCGAATTTGATATCAAACGCGAAAAGCTGTTGATTATAATTAGTGACGCGGCTTCTTATATAAAAAAATTAATAATTAGTTCGCGCTCTATTTTTTCAAACGTAAGACATTTAACTTACATTGCTCATTTACTTCATAACTGTGCTATGCAAATCGAATCATTTTACAAAATGATGAACATCTTATATCCGCGATAAAGCTTTTGATCTATAAAAATAATACAAGAAAACAGTTGTTTATAAGCGCTTTAACACTTCCAATTCTCTTGTTACATGTTGGTAAACTTGATTAGACGTCAATTTTTATTACGCAAAACATTTTATAAAATTAAACAGACAGTCAACAAAATAAACGGAACCGGCATATTGTTAGAAAGTGCAAAAGGGGCTGTAACTTGAAAACTGTCAACACACCTTTGATCAAAACTTTCGAAATTTACAAGCTTGTTTTAAATAACATAGATTTAATAACGTCATCTGGTTTCTCTATAGCAGAAGTATCAAAAGCGAATTGAAAGCTAGAATTTAAGTGTGCTATTGTTAATATATCAAATTATATTAGGAAAAGTTTCGAAAAGCGAACGTTTTATTCATTTGAAACGATATTTCAAAAAAATTTTCGCCGAATTAAATTCGCAGCTCGAATTAATACCCGCAACATCAATAGCTGTCGAGAGAGTTTTAACTTATTAAGAGGTTATTGGAAAGATTTCGGAAATTTCCATCAGAAAATATAGGATCATATATTATTAATTGTTATAATTATAAAGTAATCGATAAGCAAATTTTATGTCTGATTCTTATTTTTTTATTTGTATTATCAATAATTTTATCAAACTAAAAATATAATAACGAGCTTTCTTAAAAAGCGAATTAAGTTAAGTTTTATAAGTTCACAATTAAAACCAAGCAGCACGTTACATAATATGCAAGATATGTTCTTACCATATAAATAAAAATAACAAAATTGATTTCATAAAAAAATATATTGCAGGAACTTTATGCTCAGCTTTATTTATAGTTAAATAGTAGAAAGCAATATTCGAAATATTAGGGAATATTTTGATGTTTTACGATTATAAGGACATATTATAAAGAAATATTATGAAATGCCCTAATAATTACTATAATACATCTCTTTAACAGAAAAATTACTTGAGCAAAAAACTTATGTATGTAGTACAATGCGTGTATATAGATGTACTATTGCTGATTTCGAAAAAAAGTCAGCGCTGTTACTAAAAATAAAACAATATACAGGGTTAATGAATCGCCTTTACTTGTTGGATATTAAAATGGAAAAATAACTAGATTAATTACATACAACTTGTGATAATGCAAAGAATCATATCTGAGGAAAAAAAACAAAAACTGTTACAAAGATTAAAGGCCCAAAGAAAACTACACGAAGTACTACCAAGAAAGCGGTTTCTGAAGCCGTGCTTAATTATAATGCGAAAATAGGGGAGTAGATTTATGTGATTAGATTACAAAATATTATAGTTCAGCTCGAAAAGCTAAAAAGTAGTAGACAATTTTGCTTTCTGGTTGTTTAATATTGTAGTTCATAATTCGTATTGCATTTTTAAATTAAAAAAGTCAAAATTAAATATGAGTTTATTAGATTTTAAGATTTTACTAATGGGCCATAATCATATGCCTCCAAAAACGATCGAATAAATGAAAGCACAGCGTCTATATAGAATGTTGAATTGTATATGAATAATATAGTTCAAGTACATCAAAGACAACAAACAACTTAACGTTGAATATGTAAACAATAACCTAAAGAAAATAAAAAGAAACAAATTGATATTGTAAAACGTGCAACGTTTATTTATGTCTAGAAAGTCGTTGGTGTCTATATTATTCACATTTTGCTCGTTAAAAAACATCGTAATTAAAATGTTGTTTTTAAAGACTATTTTCAAGTAAGTCAACTGTAATAACCAATTTTAATAAGATCTTAAAAGTATAACTCAGGTCCTTTTTGAGGAACGGTTGATGATCGCTTTTTGTTCTCTTTTAATTCAAAAGACTTTAGCATAAATATTGTTTATAAATGTCTTATTGCATTAAGTTACTTGTTTTTTAGATTCTGTTATTTAAAAGAAAACTATCTATATAATAAATTAAAATAAATATTTTTTAAAAGACTGTTTTTTTTAAATAGATGTTTTTTCATAATAATAGACTTTTAAAAAGAATGGTTTTTATAAAAAACGTTTTATTTAAATAAACAATTTTTTTGTCAGCAACCAAAAGGTTAATTGACATAGTTTTTTTTAATCCTGTCTTTAATCAATCACATTTTAATAAAAAAAATAATATTCTATATAATTAATATAAAGCTTGTTTTAACGAATAATTTTTTTTAATCAAATAATAACTTCTTCTGTCTTGTTTGAATTTCGAAATGCGATAATCCTCGTTTTTTCTTTAAACACAAAAACAATATAAATATGATAAATTTGCTCAACTGTTTTGCAAAAACAACAAAGAATTTAATCGACGAACAGACTTACGAAACAAATACAAAAATTATCAATATGTATTTTTCGAAAACACAAGATCCTTTTTTTCTGATTTTTTAGAAAAACAAGATGGAAAGCTTTTTGAGAATGTATAATACGCCCATATTAACTTAGTTCAAAGCCTTTTTAAAGATGTGTCGGGAGTACAACTGATCTAAAATTACGAAAACGTTCACACAGCAAATTTGTTTCGTATTTTTGTTTTTAAAAAAACTTTGTTTTTTCGTAAAATCGTTTTAGTAATTAATTTTCTACTATTCACTTTTAATCGTAGTTAAAATTAATTAAGTAAAAAAAAAGTCAAATAGTTAATTAAATATAATTCGATCAATTAAAAACTAATATTTTTGATTTTTTCTATCTATTCAACAAAGATAAACAAACATTCTAGAAATAATTTTTGAACCTCTCAATCTGAATTAAACGGATTTAAAAAGGTCAGTAATGTGCTGCAATTAAAAAATTTATTGATTGAAAAAAACAAGCGGCGTTCAGGTCTGATAAAGAGCTTTTTTATGAAGAACTACTTGAATATATAAAGTTTCACTTTTTTTTAAAAGCAACGACTCGTTAATATTTAATTAATTGCTTATCTGCTTGAAAATACTTTATAAAAGTTCTTAATTTGCTTTTATAAAAGCGATTGTATAATCGACAAAGCTTTTTTTTTGAAAAAATTACGCAAATCTTTTATTGAGTAAATTTTTTTCTTTGAAAACTTATTATAAAAAACAACTACTGCTTTAAAATGGAACTCGTTGTATTAAAAACATTTCAGTAAAAATAACATATAAAACGGCTCGGAAGTATATTTTGTTTTAATTAAATACTTTGCATATGTTTTGTAGAAACAAGGGTTTTGACAGTAAAGTTCATTCTACTTTGTGAAAATGTTTATATATTAAACATGTGATTACGTAGTTCTTGAGAAACCTTGTGTTTTTTGGGAAATTGTTTAAAAAAAATATTTGCTTATTAAAATGTATTTTAAAAGCAAAAAAAAACGAAGTCTTTTAAACATAATTGAATAAATTAAAAAAACTTAACTCCGATAAAATACTGATTATTTGTGTGTGTTATACTTCTGTGGAGCACTCGAATACAAAAACACAAATATATATTGTATATAGATCTATTAATATGGCATATATTTACAAGAGATTTATTCAAAAACGATGCCTCTCTTGATTAATTAATCTTAAATTACGAAGTGTTTTTGCTCTTGCTTTAAAAATATTAAAAAATGATGTAAATGTGTGTTTTTAACTATATAGAAAAAAAAGAGACCATAAGCGTCAAATGTTTTGTTATGTTATTTACGCTGATTTCTTTCTTTGAACTATTAAGACTTTTTTTTTAACAAAAATTAACTGTATTTAACGGGGATTGATTCAAATCGCAAGATTTTAAGTACTGATCAACCAACTATTACAGAAAAAAGCTTTAATTGTAGAATTGAGGTTTATACAGTGTTGTAAAACAATATAAATTATCTTATACATCGATATAATTTATTTTTCTAAAGTTTGAAATATATAATAAACCAAAATCAAATATATTAGAAAAAAATTGTTTTATATATAAACACACAGTTTGATATAAAAGGAATGAGTGGTTCTTTTATATTGTTTTTTAATATATTTGATTTTGTTTATTATATAATTCAAACCTTATAAAAAATAATTTGTATTCTTGTAAAACCCTGTAAGTACTACCAAAGTTTAAACTCATAACTAATATACAAGACATCGGCTCTTCGGAACAAAGAAAGTTTGATAATAGTTTTTGATAATACGATTATTACACAGTATTTTTACCAACATGTGTTTTGTAAATTTAACAAGTAAAGAAGTTAGTCTCGATCAAACAATAAATATTTTTTTAAGTGCTTTTCATAGTGGAAAAGCCGAAATATAATATTAAAACTTAAATATCAAACTTTAAAAAAATTGAATGTCTTTGTTTTTGATTTTTTTAAAATTCAAATAACCTGACAATTTACAACACTTAAAAAGAGAAAATATTTTAAAGAGCAATAGATTATTTATTTAAAAACTCTGGGTTTTGATTTAACATCGAATCTTTTGCGGCTTTTTCTGGTATCCAATACCAAGTTTGAGCACGTGTAGATAAAGACGTAGGAGTACCCGGTAAATCACAGAATCTCGATCTTAAGCCACCATTTTCTGCCACGATGCAGTATAATGCTCCCAGACTATTTGCTTTTAGCTGTAAAACAATTTCATCAAATTTATTTGAAGAAACAACATCTACTTTAAAATATGTTGGTTCAGATATATCCGGAAGGCTGTGTCTAAAAAATCTATTTTGATTATAGGCATTTAGAAACCTTCCATCTGGACATTTAAATGTAACTTTGTTTCGATTTTTATCTGCTCCTATAGTAAAAGGGCTTAAGGGCTCGTCACTTAGTCGCGAGTACGTGTGCGGAGTCTTGCCTTGTTCGGGACAGTTATAATATTTATGTGTTTTAACGTTATATAAATAGCCTGTGTTGTTTTCTGATAAGCTTAGATCGTTGTTTTTTTCAATGTTTTGAAAGAAAGAAATGGTGGGCAGCATGTAAATGATTTTTTACTGATTATTTAAATATATAGTGAACTGATTATATCTCTGTTTAATCAAATTGTATTTTTATAAAATCTAGTATTTCGTTTCAATTTACAAATGAAAAATCATTTGAATTTTTGTTTAATAGCTTTTTTTCGAAACAGTTTTTATAAAGAAAAATCATAATCTATTTTTAAAAAAATTAAATGATAGATTATCAACTTGATGACGTAAATCTTAGCAGACATCTCCTTGTTTGTTTTGTATATTAAAAATGTGATAGGCGTTGATTTTTAATATTTTATATTTTGTTTACAAAAGTTTTTTTTTGTCACGGCTGTGATGTATCTATTTAATTTTTTTTCGTTGCTTTCTTAAAAAAACGCTAAATGTCAACAAAAAAAAATATATATGTTTTATATTAGAAACTAAGAAGATTTAAAAAATATCAAAAATAACAATTAAATTATGAATAAAACTAACATAAGCCGCAAAAAAACGTAAAAACTATTTAACGTACAAAATAAACATATAGGAAAAAAAATAAAAAAAAATGCTTGTTCTTTAAATCATATATTACTGACTAAACAACATAAGTAAAGTTTTACAATTAGTATAATCAGTAATATATGCTTTAAAAAAAGTTTAATAACTAGACAATATAAATTAAACACTACTGTAAACCACAAATTCGCGATACTTTTCTGAAAAGAGAATGTTTGTGACAGGGCGTCATATTGAAAATGTTATTTATTTAGTAAGCTAGTTTTATATAAAATATTTTCAGTTAATAATCTCTCATCAAATTTCAGAATTATTTTCGAACCTTGTTGTAAAAAGATCGCTGAATCGTTTTTTTTCTTTTATATTAAAATTATAAACTTTTATTTTAAGAAAAAAAAAATCATAAAATAAAAATTGAATATAAAAAGACGCTGGAAAATACAACTATTTATTTTATACCTAAATATATTTACATAAGACGAAGCTGTGTGTGAAGAAAATGAAACTATTTTTTTATTTAAGCTCTTTGTATTATTTATTTATCGTGTATATAGAAATAATAAAGACAATCGTTTTTTGTTAATCAAAAAAAAAAGCCTATTCATAACGAAACAGGTAATATATTTTATGTTTTTGCTTATCACGAAAATATAGTTATAAAAATATTCAAAAAACAAATATGTATTTTCTAGGGTTAATTAAATAGAGAACAATAATAACTTATTCTTTAAGTGTTAAACCGATAAAGTTTAAACAATATATATTTTTTTATAACAATAGTTGATCGCCAAGTTGTGAAGACTTATCCTAAACGTTAACTACAAAATTTTGGCTTATTTAAGCAACGAAAACACTTTAATTTCTATAAAAATATAATATCGTAAACGAAAACATTTACATCTTTTAAAATATACAATAGTAAAACACAAAGATATAGTCTTTTCTAAACATTGACGACAGACAATACCGTGATTGTTGAAGCAACAAAGATTATTTATGAGAAAGTGAATACAAAGAAAGATTTTTTAAAAAAATGATTAGTTAGATTAGAAAAACGAAACGTATAAAAAGGTTTTAATAGTAAATGTACGTTGCTTATTTTATATATTTTACTTTTATACTAGTCCTTGTGATAAAAAAACAAACAGAGATAAATCAATAAACACACTCGAAACTTTTTTAACGTCTGTATTATATATAATAAATTATAAATTTTCTAACGTCTGTATTATATATAATAAATTATAAATTTTCTAACGTCTGTATTATATAAAATAAATTATAAATTTTCTAACCTCTGTATTATATATAAAAAATTATAAATTTTCTAAAGTATATAATATAGTATTACACACCTGCTTTTTATTGTCTTATGTATGTAAAAAACAATTTTTTTTAATTACTACACATATTTAAAAAATACTTCTTGTTTTAATAATTTGATGTATTAAAATTGAGTATATATTAGGTCCATTACATTAGAACTCAGCTGAAAACATAAAATAATTAAAATAATTAATTTCAACAAAACTTAGATGAAAATTTATACTTTTAATTTGATGAATTTTGAACACAAATAAAATTGAACTTTTTTAAAAAAAATACAAATTAACGAAATTTAAAAAAAATACAAATTAACGAAATTTAAAAATTTTTTTAAACGTTAAACTTTAAAAAAAAGTGACTATATTAGATTAATAGAATCGATATATCAGAAAAATAAGGCTTTAAAGACGTAAAATGCATTATATTTTATTCTCAAAAAATAACTAGTTTAGTATAACGATATAAAAAATTTAACTCGTGTAGTTTTGTAATAGCTGGGTTTTAGAAAACTTAACAACTTTGCTCAAAAAAATAAATTAAAAACAACGAGTGTGCAAACGAAAATAATTTTTTTTCAGTTTTTATGTTATGATTAAACTAAATAAGTTAAAAGTTTCTTTTATTATATTCACGTTTTCGATAAAAATTAAAATCTTGTATAGAAACAAATTTTTTAACTTTTTGAACACCCGTGTAACTTCGACTTTAAAAATTAAATTGCCTTTAAACATAAAGATTCTAAAAAAGAACTTTTATTGTATATGTGCTTGATAGCCTTTTTTCGTCTTTAACATAACATTATTAGTCTATAAAATAAGGGTATTTAATATCGTTGATTCTTTTTTAAATTCTATTTCATTGATTAAAATACTAATCTGTATTCATTAAAGTTTTTTTAAAAAAAGTAAAAAGTAAAGAACACTATTCGCAAAAATATTACGATAAGATTAGAAAGAAAAAAATATATCTTATAGATATGAACGTATGTATTTCGAAAATATCTTTTAAATTAATGTTTATTAAACGTTCGATTCAGCTTTAGATTATTATGTCCTTTCTCTCTCTAAATATAACAAGTATCCCCTTTGTACAACATTGACAAAATACGACCAAAAAAATTTTTTTATCGAAACAATTACACAAGCTAGAAAATTTGAAACAAATAAAAACGAAAAAACAGTCATTAATACGTTTAAATATAAAATAAAGAATCAACATAAAAGATTAAAAACGAAAAAACAGTCATTAATACGTTTAAATATAAAATAAAGAATCAACATAAAAGATTAAAAACGAAAAAAATTTTAATTTTAAATTCATTTTTCACAATTAAAATTTTTATTTTCGCAATAAAAATATAAAAAACACAACTTTTTTCACAATTAAATGTTCCTTACCAATTCTCCATGCTTTAATAAAGAACATAATTTTTCAATATCCACAATCCCTTCCCTTGAAGAAATATTTCTGAAAATCAAGTCTCTTTCTTGTTCATTTAACTTCAATTTAAAACATAAGTCATCTATATTAAGAACCCCAAACTCAGTTAAATTATTTAAATCCTCTTTTAAGACCGATTCTTCATCAATTAAACCAAGTAAATCAGCAAAAAACGTTAGTAAAGAAATATAAGTTGGTTCCGGGAGTTCAATTAACATATTTTCTATTTCTTGTGTAGTTAATGCTTGAAATTTGGTTGAGAAATTTATTAAATCTGAAAAAGTTATTTTCTTGTCGTCGTTAGAGTCTAAAATATCGAAGGCTTCTCGTAATTCTGAGATCTGTGTTTGTGTTAGTGAAGTAAAAGCGTTTGATTTTCTTCTTTCACGTTTAGATTTTATTGGAGTTAGGCTTGACATGGGCGACAATTTTTTTTTTAAATTTTATTAAAATATTTAAAAATAGTATATTAAAATAAATAATATATTTAGAATGAGAATTTTTAATATATTTTAATTAGAAATAAATTCAGCCACTGTAAGTATCAAATTTAATTATTTTATCAATAGTCTGTACATGACTTAACATCATTCGCCGACAACACATTCTATTTAACCCGATCTTCTCTAATGCTTTGGCTTTCATAATTCCATTCTTTACTAATGTGTCGTATGTGTTCCATTTAGAAGATATTTCTTTTCCACAAGTGAAGCAGCGGACTGGTATAATCATGGGGTGTTTTTTTAATAATTTATTTAGTATGTAACCTCTATATATAATAGCAAATAAAATCAGTAAGACTGAGCTCGAGTTATTATCAATCGAGCTGGTATATATATAATAGACGAGAGTAAGAGAATCTTCTCTATAAATATAAGTATAAGCATGTTCTTCAATATCCCCGACTGTAGTTTAACCATCAGCCACTTTATTTGAGTATGCTCTAGTAGACTGAAATAGAGTGGCTGAGGGAGCAACCCGCGAAAGAAACACGAAATAGAGACACGCTAACTGCGTTTATGGATAAGATAATCGAAGAAAATAATTAGTTTAGATCTGTTTTATATCAAGAGGCAACGGGACTATACTATTAGCCCTAATAACCACGTTCAAAGATAAACTAGATGATAGAATTATTTCGCATTAATTATATATTAAAAATATTAATAATCAAAAATAATTTTTGAATCATTCTTATTATTTTTCAAATCAAAATAATTAGTAGTAAGTTTTCTAAAATTAGTTCCCTTATATTCATTAAAGAAGAACCGGAATTCACTAAAAGGGTTTAATGTTTTGTTTTTAATCGTTTGGGAAGTTGATTTTCTGTTCATAAATTTTAAAGTAGAAAGTTTTTTAGAAATTTTCATGGGGATTTTTAATTTGTTTTTTTTGTTACTTATATTGCTTAATATAAAAAAAAAAGAAAATTTTACACTATAAGTTAATTAAATAATAATTTACACTATAAATTAACTAAGCAATATTTTACACTATAAATTAAATAAACAATATTTTACACTATAAAGTAATTAAATAATATTTTACACTATAAATTAACTAAGCAATATTTTTACTATAATTTAATTAAGCAAAAAATATTTAAC
This sequence comes from Cucumispora dikerogammari, assembly GCA_014805705.1. NCBI lineage: Eukaryota > Fungi > Microsporidia > Cucumispora > Cucumispora dikerogammari. Next base: position 7,281 of record SBJP01000098.1, on the reverse strand, counting down.
TAAAAAACAACACATTAATAAAGACTTTTTTTAGTTTTATATCTTTTAGAAGCAGAAACACACAGAGATTAGTCAATCCCCAACATCTAAAAAAAAAGAATAAAAAAAAACGAATATAATTAAAAAAGTAACTTTTTAAAAACGAAAAAAAACTTAAAAACAGTGTTTTTTAACTTTTTTATCGCATCGATTCAAGTAAAAAATTAGTTTTGTATAATTAAAATTAATTAAAAAATGTTTTTAAACGATTTTTACTTAATAAATTTTGTCGAAATTGTTAAATTAAATTACAGTCTAAGAAGTGTGTTTAATTAAATTACAGTCGACGAAATTGTATGTATAAGTCTCGTTTTGCAGCTTATAATAAACTAGCGAATAGAAGAATATATCTTCCCGTTTTTTTTCGTATATTTTCTTTTTTCACTAACTCGGCTGATGAAGAGTGGGGTTTATTATCAGCTATTAATGATAAAACATCAACAGGATATATATAAACAAGCTTAGATAAATTTTTTTCGAGTTCGTTATTTGTTAAAAAATTAGCAGAAAACGATACAAATCAAAGTCACGCTGTTATATTTTCACTATCGCTGAGGCAAGAGTTCTATTGACGATATACTTTTCACCAAACACATATCTCTAAATAGCGCAAGTTATCGAAAGCGGGGCTCAGTTGCCCTCTCTTTAATTTACTAACAATATAGAGAATCATAAGCCAAATTTTTCACAAAACTTTCATAAAAAAAAAACGAAAAAAAAAATAAAAAAAAAACATAGCCCCCATGTCAAAGAAAACAAAGAAAGTAGGAATAACAGGAAAATACGGGCCAAGATACGGTTCAACATTAAAGAAAAGAGCAAAAATTTGTATGGACGCTCAAAGGAAAAGATATGAATGCACTTTTTGTGGAAAACATTCATTAAGAAGACAAGCTGTTGGTATTTGGGTTTGTAGAGCTAAAAACTGTAGACAAGTAATTACTGGCGGTGCTTATTCACCAAATACACCAAACCAAGGATCTATCAAGTTAATTATTTCTAGAATTGGTAAAGAATAAAATTTTTCTCATTTTTTTAATTTCATATTTAATGAAAACTCGATATAATATAAGATAATCAAAAATATTTGATTTGTTTTTGATAAAGATTAAGAAATAATCTGCTTTCGACATGCGACTCATATATCTTTCACATATAATTAGAATTTCTTCATCTAAAGATGATTCTTACTTAGATGAATTAATAAATAAACCAATAAATATATTTTTAGCAAAATTACAATACAAACACTTAGCTTTAATAAAAAATACAAATTTTGAAGCAATAAATCATTACTTAAGTCCCAAGAGCTTAGAATATCAAAATGAATTTTACTTAAATGAAGACACAGGAAATTATGAATTGAAAATCAATAATGCGAAAATTTGCGTAATCGACGACTTAATTAAGACATGTCCGGAATCAAACAAATCGACCAAATTCTTAATAATCAGGGAAGGTATTTCGGGATTCTTAATTAAAAACAATAATAAGTGTTTGACTGTAGTTTATGATTCATCAGTTAGAATGAAGAGTTGTTTGAATGGAGGGGCAGATGAACAGTTGTTTGATTTTAGGCCAGTGAAGAAATTAAAATGTGATAGTAAGTATAAACATCAGTCCAGACATAAAATGAAGCGAGAAAGTGAAGAGGGTTTAAATGAACTCGGATGTAATAAGAAAGAGGATAAACATCGGATGGGTGTTTATGCGCCAACTTTTATAATTCCTAAGGATAATAGTATTAAATTAGCTGAGACAAAAGGTAAGAATGTTAAATTAGAGGAGCCTTTCGATAATATTAATAAATTATATAAGACGCATAAACACTTAAAAGTTCCAAAAGTTGTTGCTTCAACTGATAATTTTTATAAACTAATGTCTTCTGAAACCGAGGAATTAATTGATAAGAAAAAGAAACATTTTTTGCATAACGATAATGCTTCCGGAAGCATAAACGAAGAATCTGAATATTATTTCATTGCTGAAAGATAATGCAAAACTTTGTTTTAAAACTGAAACAAAATCAAAACAAAAAATCAATTTTTTTAATAAAAAATTTTTTTAAAATAAAGTTGTTTCCATGAAAATTTCTTTTATTTATTTATATTTATTAGTTGCTTTTTTCAATTTAATTTCAGTATTTTCTTTAAACCCAATAGATAATTTCATTGATTCGAATGTTAAAATTTTCAGTGTAAATACCGACAAATTCTTAACTTTCGATTTAAAAGACTTCACTAATAAACCACAGTTTAAATACACAATAAATGAAAAGAAAAATAATAGTAGCTTTTTATTAAAAAAATATAATGAAAAATATACTTTGAAAATATTTAATTTATATTTTTGTATTGACGGTTTGACTAAACATCCTTGTTATTTAATGATCGACTACACAAAGTTTGGGTTTCATATTTCAAATGAGAAGGCTATAAGTGAGAAAATTGAAGCGAAAAATGAGAAATTTGAACCGAAAAATGAGAAACTCGAAGCAAAAAACAAAAAATTTGAAGAAAAAAATAAGGTTTTTGAAGCAAAAAACAAAAAATTTGAAGAAAAAAATAAAAAATTGGAAGAAAAAAATAAGGTTTTTGAAGCAAAAAACGATGATTTTGAAGCAGCAAGTAAAGAAAATGAAAAAAATAAAAAATGTTTAAACTTGGCTTTAGATGGAAAATGTGATGAAAACTTTGATTTAAATTTCCTTTTTGACTTCAAATTTGATAAAAAAATGAATGAATGTGATGCCGATCCCGAAAAACATATAAAAAAAGAAGATATAGAAAACATTGAAGACGAAATTAAAGAATATCCCGAACTTGAAAATAAACCTAAAGCTAAAAAGTGGTTTAAAGCTTTAAAAAAAGAATCTAAAATTTCAAAAATTAAAAGTCCCCTTTTTCAATTTCCAAAAGGACCTGGTTTTTCTTGGCCAAACTTTTTTTGTTAATTTTAATCTATGTTATAATTACAGATTAAAGAATATATAATTTTATAATAAAGAAATATGTTTCCAAACTAAACGTTTTACTTTTTATCACAAAATATTATAATAGCCCCTATTATACATCCAAAAACGAACGTAAATATTAAACCCAGCAGGGCTTTTAAAGCAAGACACATGTTTATGTTTTCTTTTAATTGAAGAAACATTTCTTTTATTTTGATAATCAGTTTATCAAAAGCCCTTAAACAAAAACAAAAACATTTTTTATGATCATAAGTTATGATTAATAAACTTGAAGTTGTTATTTTAATTAAAGTGTTATTTCAGGTTTTCTTATTTCATTATAATAACAAGATGTTTCATATAAGAAGATCTTCTCTATTTAATGAGAAATTGAGTTCGAAAAGTAATTGGAGTTGGAAAAAGATGTTTTTATTTTTGTTAATTTTCATTCCAATAATCGAAGGTAAGATTTTTAAAACTGGTTATATTAAACAGGGAAGACGATATGTAAATATTGGTGCAAATAATAATATAGAGTTATCTTCAAAAAAATATACAGAGTTTATTTGGAACACAATTACAAATTATATACAAGTTTATAGAGACAATAAATATATTTATTGTAATAAAGGTAAGTTGAAGTTCAGAACAAGTCCTATGAGTATTGAAATAAAAAATGGCAAAGATATGTCTTGTGCAGATGGAGAAAAAGGATTATTTTTTTCAGTTAATAAACGTTCCAATAGAGATCGTATTTATGATTTGGAGACTGGCGGTGATGAGAAACATAGCGAAGAGGAAGAGGAGGAAAGTGGGTCGATTGAAGAAGTGAGTAAAGAGTCTTCTGAAAATAGTGGAGCTGAAGTGTATGAAGAAGTTGATGATGATAAAGAAGAGCAAGAAGATGAATCTGGAAATGAGAATCAAGAAGAAGAAAATACACAGAAAAAGTCAAAGAATAATAGAAATGCAAATAAAAAACAGAGAGAAAATTTGTCCCGTAGATCTCTCAAAAAAACAAAAAATTCTTTACGTAAAAAAGAAAAAAATAACAGACAAGAAGAATCAAATAGTGTTTCACAAGAAGTTACAAAAGAGACGAAAAATAAAAAAACGAAGAAAAACCTGAGACTAGGAAAAAAAAAAAAAGTGGTAAAAAAAAGATTTTTAATAAACTGAGAAGTAAAATAATAAAAAGCTCTCCTGCAGGAAGAGCCATAAGTATGAGAAAAAATTTAAAAAAATCTACAAAAAACAAACAAAAGAACAAACAAGTTACAAACGAACCAAGTTAGACGTTAACATTGCGAACCATAAAAAACAAATCATATAATCAAACAGTTGAGAATTAAACAAAAAGAATGAAAATAATAAACATAAAGAATGCAAAAAACGAAAACACATACAATAATCTTTTTGAATAAGCAACAAGTAATGAAGATATGTTTTATAGATTACAAAAAAATTCTAAACACGTAAATAAAATTAATGGTTCATAAGATAGTCGATATATTTATACATAGAAGTAGAGTTCTGTTTGCTGGAAATATTTGTTAATAATCAAAACACATATCATCTAATCAAATTTCGATGATTTTTTTTATTGATTTTAGTCTTTAAATCTGTAAAGCCACAAAAAATAAAATATCCTATGAATTTACTTTATTTCTTAAACCGGATATTTTCGAAAAAACCTTCATCACAAGTAAGTATACGTTCAATAAGTGACAATTTATATCTCAACAGTTCAGGCATAATGCAGAAAGATAAAACCTATTTTTTTGTAGAGAAAGATGAGAAATTAGGAAAGGTTATTCAGACGCTCTATGATAGTAAGAAAAATAAACCTATCAGGTTTAAATATAGAACCAAGACCGGAGATGGTAGAACCACATATGTTCCTCTAGGCCAAGATAGTGTTTCATTCAATTATACTGATCTTCCGGATAAAAAAGGAAGAATTGAAGTTGGTATTGGTAATTGCTTAACACAAGGCTTAGATAATAGTGTTTATGTACAGCCTTGTAGTAAGGAAATGAAAAATAATAAAGAATTGTTTATTATAGAGACGGAAAAAAACCACGCATCTTCGAGCGCGAGCAGAGAAAGCGAAGAAGTTTCCGATGAATTATATAGCGACGATAAATCTTATGATAACAGAAGTGAACTGGCACCAGTAAAAAACCGAGAGAGAAAAATATACAAAGAAAACGTAGATTACGATAAAGACGAAAATTACTTTAAAAAAGGCGAGGTTTACGATAAATATGATAGTAAATCAACAGTTTCCGAAGACGAATCGTTATCAGGTAAAACTGAACCAATTTATCAAAAAAAAGAAATATCCTTAAAACGATCAGAACCAGAGAGTGGATTTATAAAAAGCAATGAAGCTAATAATAAATTTCTTTCAAGTTTTAATCGAGCGACAAATGTAAATTATGATAATGTGCTAAACAAAATAAAGGATATTCTTTACACTTTAACAGAACAGTTAATAGGCGACAAAAAAGCTAAGGATTACGACATACAAGACAATAAAAGAAATAAACACGCAGACCACTCGTCTCGAGATCCTTATAACGATAAACATGGATTTAACATCGATGAATTAGAAAGACAAATTGAACACAAAGGAGGCACTGAACAAAGTACATATGGAGATACTTCAAGAACTCGGCATAAAAGACCTGAAGATCATAATAAATATAATGCTAAAAACAAACAACACGAGCTTTCAGAACGAGACACAAGCGGACAAAACGCTTATTCAAATATCAAAGATAAAGTTTTTACTAATTACGATAATTCCAAATACGCCAACCCAAAATACCCAGAAATAACTCAAAAAACAGATTTTTTTAATAAAAAACTAAAAGAAATATTTAACAAAAAAAAAGAAATTTCTAAAAATATAATAAACGATAAATCAGGAAACATTGAAAGCGCTTCTTTCGAAATTAAAAATATGCTCGATCAGATTAAAACTATTAGAACCGAATTTATACAAAAAGCACAAGATAAAGCGAATGAATATCTTGATAAACTTAATAATCTGTCTGTTGATATTTTGAAGTTGAGTGATTATATAGAACATATAAAAACCAATACACGACGTGGTTTTAATAAATTAAGAACGGGTGTTAAAAACAATATGCAGTCACCATTAACACCGCCACCACTACCTTTGAATTTGTAAATTTCTATATAAAATTTTTTATACCTTAACAAAATAAACTAAAGAGAAAGTTTTAAATATATTTTTAGATTCTTGAAACAGTTTTAAAAAACAATTTTTCTGTTTTTATAAGTTTTTATTTTTTAAATTTGCTAAAAAAAATAGAACTGTTTAAAAAAAAATTTTTTATTTTAAATTACCTAATTTTTTTTGAAAAACGTAAAGTTTATGATATATAATAAAATAAACTAACATATATTTATATTTTATTATAGCTGGTATATCAAATTAAATGTAATATATATTTTATAAACAAATATTTAGTTAATATCATTAAAAACGAAAATTATAAAAACACAAAAACATATATTTTGTCTCTTTATAGCTTTATTTTACAAAACAACAATATACAAACCGAAAAAAATATATGTTTAATTAAACGCTTTCATTAGCCGCAACAACAAGTTTTTTTTATAAATAGATATTTAAAAAAACATTATTGAAAAAATCGTTTTTTCATTTTTCACTATACATGTGTTTTCTATATTGACAAAAATTAATATTTTAACATGAATGTTTTGATAAGAAACAGAAATGGTTTTCAATTAATGTAAGAAAAATATATCCAAGAAATATTATCACATGTTTCCTTACGTGTGGTTTGTGTATTTGATATTTAAAACGTTGATTTTATGTAATAAACGCTTTTTTACAATGAACTTTCTTTTTATTTTATCGAAAAAAATAATCTGAAAATATATAAATAGAAAAAAAAACACATTATGATTAGTAATAAGGTCTGTGATTTCATAACCTATATATATTTTTTATTTATGTAGTAAAATCTATGTCCCAATAAACGAAAACCTGAATTAAAAAATAATTTTTTGAATTTTTTTATGTTTTAGAATTTAAGATAAAATCAAATATGTTTTATATTCGACAAAAATCACGTTAAGTATGTGTTTATATTGACCTCGTATACTTCATACGTTGTGTTTCATTTTAAATATTTTCTTATGTAATAGAATTAATAGATGTTTTTATTTTTATTAAAAGGATCACTAATATAAAACAATAAAGAAAGTCATAAAATAAATTAATAATTTAA
>SBJP01000097.1:0-28980 GCA_014805705.1 Cucumispora dikerogammari | reverse complement strand
CAATATATTTATATATAATAAATTAAATTTTGATTAAAGAATTTTTATTTTTATTTTATACGCGTTGTTAAACATGAAAATAAAAAAAGAGAAGTCTTTGATAAAAACTATAACTTTGTTATTAAACAACTTACATCGTATAACTAAACCCTGGCTCTTTAAGTGTTTTTTGGTATAAAACACATTTCTATATAAGAAGTGCCTTGTATTTTCACACATTTTTTGTTTTAAAAAGAGCTTTTCGTGTAAATATCGAACATAGAATTTAAATACGCTGATATACGAAAAACTGAAGTCTAAAAATTTACAGAAATATGAGATTTAATTACATAAATCTAAAGAAAAAACACTAATGCCAAAAAAACAATAGCTTTATCTTTTTTAAGTCTCGATGAACCACTTATCCAAATCACAAAAAGGTTTAAAACCAGAAGAATAAAAAACAACAACGTGCAAAGATCTTAAAGCTTGAAAAATTGACAAAAAAAAGATAAAAAATTTTTCTACTTCGAAAGTTTAATAAAAAAAATTACCCCATGCAGAAAGATTTTAAAAAAACACTGCTAGATTAAAAACTAGCAATAATATGCAGAAATACATTACAAAAAGTATTTTCGAAAACGATTTGCGGTAAACTCATCTTCAGTGAACTCATCCCCAGTAAACTCATCTCTATTTTTTTATAATCACTTGAAATTTTACATACCAGTTGAAGCCCAAAAGAACGGAAAACTTAAAAAGTTTTCCAAACAACTTCAATTTCTAAACCAACCTAGAAATTTGTGCCTAAAAATTCGAATCAAAAAACTCGAACCTGAAATTAGAATCTAAAAACTCGAACCAAAAACTCGAACCTGAAAATTCAAATCTGAAAACTCAAACCAAAAACTCGAACCTGAAAATTCGAATCTGAAAACTCGAACGCTAAAACCCGACCTGAAAACCCGAACTTGAAAACCCGAACTTGAAATTTCGAATTTTTATTCGAACTCGAAATCCCGAACCGAAAGTCTGATTCTGAAAACCCAAATCTGATAAACCAAACTGAGAAACCAAACCTGAGAAATCGAGCCCAAAAACACAAACTTGAAGACTCAAACCAAAAAAACGAATCTGTAAACCCAGATAAAATAATGAAAACACGATCTAAAAAAATAAAACAAGAAGAATCAATTTTGAAAGATTTTGTTTTCATTGTTTTCTCTGGGTTTTTCAGGTTAGTGTTTTTTAGATTCAAATTTTCAAATTCAAATTTCCGGATTCGGGTTTTAATGTTTGAATTTTTAATCCAAAGTTTCAGGCTCATGGTTCTATGTTTAAGATTTTCATTTCTGTGTTTTCAAGTTCGAGTTTTCAGGTTTGGATTTTCAGGTTTTGTTTTTCAGATTCGGATATTTAGATTCGAGTTTTCATATTCGATTTTAAAATAGGGATATCCAGATTTGAATTTCCAGGTTCGAGTTTTCAGGTTCGAGTTTTCAGGTTCGAGTTTTCAGGTTCGAGTTTTCAGGTTCGAGTTTTCAGGTTCGAGTTTTCAGGTTCGAGTTTTCAGATTCGAATTTTCAGGTTCGAGTTTTTGGTTCGTGTTTTTGGTTCGTGTTTTCGGTTTGAGTTTCCAGTTAGATTTGGAGGTTAAAGTTAATGGGAAAACTTTTTAAGTTTTTTGTATAATTGAGCTTCAGGAGGTATGAAAAATTTAAAGTGTTTATAAAAAGATAGGAATGAGTTTATCGGGAATGCGTTCATCGGGATTAGTTCACCGGGGATGAGTTTGCTGAGGATGAGCTCACCGATGTCCCGAAAACATTCCTAAATAATAAAAAAACAACATTTAAGATAAAAGCGGCCTTTTCGTTTTTGAAGCCGATTTTCTAAAAATAAAAGAGAAAAGTTAAGCAAAAAAAATATTGATGATCTTATAGTCAAAAGAAAACGATGTCTGTGTGAAACATTTCACTTACCAGAACATACTGGCGAAAATCAAAGAAGTTGACTATACTTTCGCGCTATGTAGTAGTCAGCACGGAGTACATACATCGGTTATAGATCAACGAAAAGTGTCATTGTAAACACAGCATGTTTCTAGACACCTCTCACTCCCGGCTATAATATTCATTCGATATACAATTATTTTAGACATAATAAATTTATTCGAATACTTCGGTTCTATCTTGAGACAGCTACATCTTTACGACATTGTTTGTTTTTTAAAAAAGGATATGTTATTCTTATGACAAGAAAATCTCAAAGTACTTTTCGGAAACTCTAAAATGCTTATATATGAATGATTGTCTTGTAAATTGCTTCATTCCAGTGATTTCGAAGAGTTTATAGCTAATATTACTCTAATTTTCATTCAACAATGAGTATAAAAAAAGTCCAACGCACAACAATAAAGACTCTCCAGTAATAAAAAATGAACGAAACAGTCGGGCATTAAAATCCGAAATATCTATAATTGGGTCGCGAAAATTTGGCGATCTTTTGATAAATATATTTTCAATACAAAAAAATTAAGCACAAAACAACAAAAATTTTCTTGATTTATTCTGTATAAATATACGAAGATGGCGGATATCAATAGAACTACACGGAAAGTTTTAATTTACTTTAAACAATAAGAGACAATACGTTGGATTTATTTAAAGCATACAAAATGGCCTATGACGAGCAGTTTTTTTCAGAATATTGTAGAGGTGACGAAAATTATAATTGATCAATAGTTAACATATTGTTACGTCAAAAGTTAAGCAATATCAAAAAGCTATACGGAAAAATGTTTTTATAATAGTTATTTTTTTTAACAGTTTTGTCTTTGTCTAGCTCAAAAACGACAAGATGATTAATACGAACGATACACAATTTCTTAATTAAAACCACAAATAACAGTTTTCTGCATTTTTAATAATTCTTTTTCTTTTTTGTAATTAATTGAATCTCAGATTTCTACAAATCATCAGAGTAAACGCTCTCTCTTCATATAACAGCGCAATTAAATTTAATGTTTCACATTTACAGATTATTTGTTTTGAAAACAAGAATTGTCTGAAAATACAGCGCAACATTGTCTATAGAAAACGTATTTTACATCAAAAAATACATAAGAAATTAATTCTTGTAAATATGAAAAAAGGCGTTTATTGAATCCATTATGGCTTTTACTTAAAATATCTTGTTCTCTGTTTTCTCGATTTTTACATATAATATAAAAATATAATATTTTCATATTCCAAAATCTAAGTTATTATATATAAATATATTTTCTTTTTTTTCAGTTTTCACATTTAAATAAAAATACTAACATGTTATTTTTATATATAAAAAACTCGTACTTTCACGCGATTTTAATTTTTACGCAACAGACGATAAGCACAACACAATTTGATTATGAGTTACATGATGGAAACAATTAAACTTCGATCATATACATTTTACATATTTAATATCAGTTTATCTTTGTATCTCAGTTTCAATAAAAGCTAGTTTATAAGTTTATGTTGAGCAAACTAACAATTTTTTTTCGTTTTTTTTTGAATATTTTTATTTTAAAGCTTAGACTTGTTCATCTACAAGACTATATATAATAAAACAGGCTAAAGCTTTTTTTAAAAAAATATTGAAAGAAACACTTTCACACTCGTGTTAAGCTTAAGTCTAATAAAAACAAATTTTTCAAAAAAAAAACGTAGATTTAATTTCAAAAAAAAACTTACAAAAAAACACTTAATTTTTAATCAAAAAAAAAGTCTTTTATAAAAGACTTGTTATAAATTAAAAAACTAAAAACGTCTCTAATATCATTTATTTTTTAATCAGAAAAACAAGTTCTTTGATTGTTTTGATTTCAAGTCAGAAAAAAATCACAACATCCCTTTGAAAAAGTTTAATTTTAATTTCGAAAAACACACCACTTAGAAAAGACTCAATTTTAATTATAGAAAACATCTGTTTGTTGTACCGTTTTCTTTTAAATATCGAAAAACATTAAATCCCATCGAAATCTTATAAATAAAAAGATAAATAAAACCAAAAAATATGTTTTTTCGATTATTTAAATCTTTAATTATATTTGTCAAAAAAAACAAGATCAAAAAAAGAAAAAGAGTTATTTTATTTTCACGCTTCAAAAAGTTAATGTAAAAAAAACGAGAATCGAATATTTTTTAAAAACATTGTTTATTTTTATTCCTCTACTTCATATACAATTTTTTTTGAAACCAAAAACAAGTATACAAGAATAAATATAATTATAAGACCAATGCTGATCGGCATAACTAGCCATTTCTTAGTGTTTCTTTGGTCTTTATAGAAATGTGTTTTTGTTTGTTCTACTGTTTGTGCTATTCCATCCTCTTTGGTTATTTCCTCTCCTTGTGTTATTCCACCCTCTTTAGTTATTCTCCCGCCTTGTGTTATTCTATCATTTTTGGCTATTCTCTCTCCTCGTGTTATTCCATTCTTTTTGGTTATTTCATCTCCGTGTGTTATTTTATTCTTTTTGGTTATTCCCTCTCCTTGTGTTATACTTTCCTCTTCGGTTATTTCCCCGCCTTGTGTTATTCTATCATTTTTGATTATTTCTTCTTCATGTGTTATTTTATTCTTTTTGGTTATTTCCTCTCCTTGTGTTGTTTTATCATTTTTGGTTATTTTCGCTCCGTGTGTTATTTTATCCCTTTTGATTTTTTTTTCTCCGTGTGTTTTTCTACCCTTTTTGGTTTTTTTTTCTCCGTGTGTTTTTTTATTCTTTTTGGTTGTTTTCGCTCCATGTGTTATTTCATCCCCTTTGACTATTTCCTCACTTTGTGACATACCTCCTCCCTGTAATATATCTTTTTTGTTGAAACTTTCTTCTTGTTTTAGAGAATTTACAGGAAATGTTACTTGTTGTTCTTGTGTTTGTTTTACTTTTATTTTTTTATATTCCGCTGATGAACTCCCCCCTTCTGTTAAGACTATTGAAGATGTTGTTTCCTTTTCGTTTAAAGCACTTCCTGTTTGTGATGTTGGATCTGATCCTGATATATTTGGATTATCTTTTACCCCAGGATCGATTTTGTCTTCTTTTGTTAATTCTTGGCTCATGATTGATTTATTTTCCACTTCTTCGAACATATCTGTTTCTTTGTTAAACCTGAATACTTTTGTTTCGGCTTTTAAAGGACTTGATGCTTCTGGCATTATATGCTTCATGTATAAGAACAAAATCTTTAAGAAATTGTTCCCAAACATTACAAAGCCAACAATTTTGTTTTTAAAAAAAACCTCTAGAAAATCCTTAGGAAACGTAATTTTCTTGTTTTCGGAACACATGCGTTGTATTTCTTTTAAAATAAATTGACATGTTCCAACGACCAAAGCAGTCAAAATTTGTCCACCTTGTTCAATATGGGCTTTTCGTGCATTGTCATCTAATTTTCCTAAATTATAATCTAAGAAAAAATTTACCGTATATTTAAAATAATCTTTCAATTTTTTTTTAATGTCTTTTGATATACATTCAATATTTTTTACTTTATTTATATTTAATCTTAAAAGCTGATCAAGTTCCTTTTTTAGTTTTTTTTTATTTGATTTTAGTTCCTTTTCAATTTGCTTAAAATCTTTAATTTTATTACGTATATCATTTGAAAAAACTTCCAGTATCTCATTAAAACCTTCGAATTTCTTTTCCAATTCACAAATGATATCAATAACATTTTTTTTCAATAATTCATGTTTTGGTGCAAAAAACAAAACACACAATTTGAACCATTTGCCCCTTACACCAATAAGATTCTTTAACTGTGTTATAGATTCTTCATCTTTTGCTACAATAGAAACAGAATACTTATAACCCTCTACTGGTTTTATGGTTACTTGAAGATTTTTAATACTTTCCATGTATTCATCCAAAATAATCAAATCTTTATTTAAAAAGGAATTGTTAAATTCCTCTTGACCCGGTTCTATTAAGCGAATAGAAAGTTCATTTGTAAATTTCTCAAATACAAGCCCCGGACAGCGATTAAAAACGGAGGTGAGATCAAATACAGCTTCATCCATAAACTTGAAACTATCATGAACTAGACTTGTTTGTTTATTATTTTCAGATTCTTCTCCTTCTTTTTGTCCATTGTTTGTTCGGGCATTTATTTCTGAATCAATAGATGCTTGACAATTAAAAATGTTTAATTTTGAAAGTATTTGATTTAACATGAGTTTTTTTTATAAATATTTATTAAAGGAGCTAACAGATAAAAGGAACTAAACTGATTTTATAAAAAAAACCAAAAATCATTAAATGTATTCGATATTTTGTTTTTAAATACAACTAAAATCAATTAAAAACGATTAACAAAAACTCTTTTTATGTTTTTAACTTTCTGTTTTTTTATATCATTTTTTTGATAAAAATTTATATATAAAAAAAACGAAAAAAAGGGGTATTTGTTTTTTTGTAAAAAAAATTTAAAATAAATTGTTTTACAAAAAAAATATACAAAAACATTTATGAATATTTATTATAAACAGATATCTTTTTCTCTATTAATAGACTTGAATCTTATCTTATATATATCGTTCTCAATCATTATTTACATTTTTCTAATCAATACTTACATTTTACTAATTAATATTCACACTTCTCAAGTCTTTTTTTAATTAAAATGTCTATATTTTTTATTGTTTTTTAATGACAAACAAATTAACCACAAAAGAAAAATAATATTATAAATAACATCTTTTTTGAAAGTTGAATCTTTTTTGAAAAGATATCGTTTGATTTTCGTGAACACGCAGAAATTTCGTTTTTGAATAAATTTTAATAGCTTAATTTCTTTCAGAGTTAAGTTGAATGTTTGTTGAGAGTTTAAAGTGATGTCAATTTAAACCACCATAACCTCTAATATTTACAAAATACACGATTTATAATTAATGTCACACCCCAAACACATCCTACCACGCCAAAAACATCCCCCTTCTCACTATAATTTTATTATAGTATTTTTATTATAACTTTGCTAATATTTATTTTTTTCGTTTCGTTTCGGACGTCCGTTCGTTTTTCGTTTCGTTTCGTTCGTTTTTCGTTTCGTTTCGTTTCGTTTCGTTTCGTTTCGTTCGTTTCGTTTCGTTTCGTTTCGTTCGTTTCGTTTCGTTTCGTTATTTGTAGATTATATATATAACATTATAGTCACGTAGCTGAGCTGTTATCTTATATAGTAGTAATCTATAGAAGGACTGCTCGATACCGGGCAGAGACTCTTTTTTTTTATTTATTTAATATAGTTATTTCTTTAAAGAGGGGGGATGTGTTTGGGGTGTAACACTAATTAATTTTTTAGCTCGTTACAGATAGACAGAATAAAACAATGTTAAGTATATGAATGTGGCGTGAAAGTGAGAATATCGTGTAAATTTGAAGTAATTTTTTATATAAAAAATTATTTTCTATTTTTATATAAGAAGTCTCGCGTGAAAATCAAAAATAAGATATTTGCTCTATAGAATATAAAATTAGAGGCATTTTCAAAAATGGCACAAAAAAAATACTCATATTTCAAAAATGGCACAAAAAAAGTTCGTATTTCAAAAATGACATAAAAAAATACTCATATTTCAAAAATGGCACAAAAAAAGTAAAAAATTTTAAAAATGGCATAAAAAAGGTTCGTATTTCAAAAATGGCATAAAATTGAAAAATAAGAAAAAATCGTAAATAAAAAAACAGATAAATTTATAAATAAATAAATTATATATTGAAATAAAAAGTAAAAATAAACAATATCAAGGTTTAAATTTGTTTGATATTAACGATATTTGAAAGCCTGCTTTTTTTATTAAAAATTTACTTTTTATTTTAATATATAATTTTTTAATTTGTTTATAAATTTATCTATTTTTTTACGATTTTTTCTTATTTTTCTTATTTTTGAAATTTCGTAATTTTAAATTGCCATTTTTGAAATTTCGTGATTTTTTTGTGCCATTTTTGAAATATCGGTATTTTTTTATGCCATTTTTGAAATACGAACTTTTTTTATGCCATTTTTGAAATATGGGTGTTTTTTATGTCATTTTTGAAATATCAGTATTTTTTCATGCCGTTTTTGAAATACAAACTTTTTTTATGCCATTTTTGAAATATGGATGTTTTTTATGCCATTTTTGAAATTTTCTCATAAAACTATTATATAAAATAGTTTAACCAGGCTTTCACGGCTTTACATATAAAATAAGAGTATAATATTCTTTATATAATATTTTAATATGTTATATAAAAAATATCTTATTTCAGATTTTTACGCCGTGTTCTTATATAAAAAACACATCGGTTTAAAGATTTCTGTATAAAAGTTGAAACCTGATTTTGACAATATCCTTATCTTCACGCTACATATAGAAAGCAGTTTTCGACTTAATAAAGTTTTTAAGCGTTTTATATTTTTTTATTGTTTTTATTTACACACATTTTGAGAAAAAAGTTCGTAAATCTTGTACTGTATTTTCGAATTTGTCATTTTTACGCTATTTTTTTACATATCTGGTTGCCGTACATAAACCAAAACATATGCATTATATACCTACACAGAAAAAAAACAGAGATATAAATTAATAATATTAATTTATAAACAAAGAGAGTTCTTCTAAAAAAGTGTTATTTGGTTTTAAGTTTGCTATTGTAAAAACGAAATTAATTAAAAAAAAGTTTTAAATTTAAAGGAAACATATTTTAATTAAATATAAGAAAATTTTGTTTGAGTAAAAAAGTTATAAAACATTTTTGCTTTTTGTTCACTTCAAAAAGGCAACTACTTTCTTTATTTAACGAATATAAATTTTGTGTTTTTCATAGAGAAAACGTTTTTTCAGCAATTGGCGAAAAGTTATTCTTTCTATCATATTAAGTGACGAACAAAAGAATTGATATATCTAATGCAGATATTTCGCATCAAAAGAAATTTTTCTATTGCCTTTTTTTAATTAAAAAGCTTTTTTTTCTATATAATATCATAATAATCAAGAGTTCAGAATTTAACACTTATATAAAACCTCAAACTTAAAAACAGTTAACTATTTTTTAATTACAAACGAATAGATTTAAATATAATTAAAGAACACCACCATTTTCAGTCAAACCCTATACTAATATTTTTGTTAAATGTGCGTTTTCAAGTGTAAAAACATCACAAAAAATCATGCTTTAGTATAATAGGCGTTTTTTAATTAAACTGTTCGATTATAACTCTAGCATTAGACGAGTATAAAAAATTATCTTTGAAGTGCAGAAATAAAAACGTTAGTCTTTATTATTATTTAAAGAAAAGTTTTTTTTATTAATTAACTTTTACGATGTTGTTTTTTAATTTTTTAAAGACACAAAAGAGCCTATTAAAATGGCCTGAATTTGTTATTCTCTATAAGTTCAATGCGTTAAAGACGAATGAACAACACTCGTATAGCTAAAAGCAATTGCTTTGTAATGTTATATCTGAAAATTCTTATATTGCACAAGTTTTTTTAATCTATCATCTTCTTTTATGACAAGAATATAATATGGCTAAATGTATACCTGATATATTTATTGGATTTTTTTATTTAAAATGTGTCGGAAAGTTTCGCATTTCGCAAAAAGAACAAATGTTACGTATTTAGATTTTCCTATTTACATTACTTAAAAAATTAATTTTTTCGTTTATTTAAGAATAATATTTTGTGTTTCTTTTGAGACAGTAACTCATTTTGTTTATAAAAAAAAGTTATATTTTGTAAAAGAAATAAAAAAAAACTTTTTCTCAGCGACTTCTTTCTTTTCAAACGATTACGTGTTATTTCTTGAAGTCTTCGAATAAAACAAAAGGTGTTTTCAAGTAAGATCCAGTGAGTGGTGGTTTATATACATGACTATAACATATACGAAAAAAAATGACATGCCTTAGACAGAAAGACATAGTGATAAAACAAAAAAAATGAATGAAGCAAAATAGCGTTGATTTATTTGACACTTGCAGTTATTGAAGCTTTAAGTACAACTGGTATGTAACAATCGAAGTTAAGTAAAAGAAGAGAGGCCCAGTTCAAATAAAAAAAAACTTGTTGATACTGTTTTATCAAAGCGGTAAATCGACTTGTTTTTCGTTGAAACCTTTTCGATCTGTCGAAAATATTGCTGAGATAATGATCAAACTAATTGAAAAAATGATAAAACATATAATTTATTTTAAGAATTATAGCGCGTAAGACCGGCCACCAACTCAACTAGATGTTGTAAAAAACATGGATTGCCGTAGTTGTAATATACGGAATTTCTAAAGGTTTTTTATATGTTTTAAAACGTCTTATAAATATCATTTTTTTTCACAAAAACAACTCATTCACCTCCGATCAAAATCGAAACAAATATGTATAATTGTAATAAATGTCTATGAAAAGCAAATTGTCTCATTTTTATATGTAGCAGTATCGACACTCAATTTTTACGTTAAAACAAAAAAAGGTTATTGATTTTGAATATTCAAAAAAATGTATGTTTCTGTTCAAGCCTCAACGTTAAAAACACTCTCTATGTTTAACATGAACAGAAACGAAAGAACAAAGGTAGTTATAAATAAAATTCAGTTTCTTAAAGCAGTGGATTGAATAATTTTAAATATTTTTTTAAATTTAACAAACAACCATACATGAAACACAAGTTGATCCCAATAGAATAAATCATAAAAAGCAAAAATACAAACGAAAAAAACATAGTGTGATAATAATTTGAAGAAAATAAAAAGTATGTTGTTGTGTGATAAAAAAAGAAATAATATCTTTCATTATACATGCAAAAAACAGAATGTTTTTTTTAATTTCCGGATAAATTTTTCTGAAAATAAACTTTATATCTTTCCCCTAAACACGCGGCAATGACTTAATAAAAAATGAAATATCTAAAGTAAAAAAAATCTTATTTAAGAAAACCTTAACTTACTCTTCAATTTGAACTTTATTGCCTGATTCATCATTACCCCACGTCTTCATCATAAACTCATACCTCTCACTAAACTGACTGTCAACCAATTTAATAATATTTTTAAACTCAGGTGTTCCAACATCTTCAATTCCAACAACTGTAACTCTTTTCTTATCCACAATTTCGCCCAATAAATGTTGATTCTTAACAAATGCATATGAAATACCCATTTTTTTACACAAAGTTGGTAAAAATAAAACCAATTCGATTGGATTTACATCGGATGCGATTAAAACCAATGAAAGTTTTTTTTGTTCAATTAATTTTGTAATGTGTTTAACACCTTTTTTTACGAACATTTTTTTTTCCGTAAGATATTTATTATTATTTTGTTTAAATTCATATAATCTTTTTTTATGTTCAAACCTTGTTTCGGGTTTATATTTACTTAATACGGTTTTTATAGTATCAAAATCTTCAGTATTTAAATGATAATTAAACTGGTTAATGGCTGGAGGTATTTTTAATGCTTTAATTAAAGCTTCTTGTTTGGCTTCAATCACAGATGCTCTTAATGTTTTTTCTGATTTCTTAGTTAACCATTTGGGATTAAGTTTTAAAAGATTCTGTGTGTTGTGAGTTGTTTTTGTTTTCATGGGTCGAGTTTTTTTTCATTTTTTTTTTGCATAATTTTTTCTATTATATAATATATTATAATATAAAAAATAACAATGAAAAACACGAATTTTTATTTATAATCTATATATTTAATAATTTAATATAAGAAAGAAATAGTATAAAACATTAAAAAACAACATCTTCTTTATTTATTATTTGTATATTTAAACAGAAAACAAATGTGTCTAATATCCCTCAGGAATTACAATTTTAAAACCGTGTTTTTGTAAATGTTTAGCCATTAAAATGTCTTCTTCATGAAGTGCTTTTATATTATGAAGCTTTGCTTTCTGAAAATTGTCAATACTA
Source organism: Cucumispora dikerogammari (assembly GCA_014805705.1). Taxonomy (NCBI): domain Eukaryota; kingdom Fungi; phylum Microsporidia; genus Cucumispora; species Cucumispora dikerogammari. The sequence goes on along the minus strand of SBJP01000097.1, from coordinate 17,060 downwards.
TTTGTATTATCTACTTGGGATCCGTTGTTTGACTGTAAATCGATAAAATTGAATGAAATAAAGTTATTAAAAAAAAATAGTAGAAACATGAAAATTAAAAAGATTTTTTTTTAAATGAATAAGTTACGTTTGATTTTTGATACATTGATCATCAGATCTTTTGATTATCGGATTAGCTGCTTAATATATTGTTTATTATCTGTCTATTTAATTTCTATTATTTTAAAATCGGGAGTCAATATTAACATTTTTTTTCAATATTGTCTCCGCGGCGCCTTGACGTTTATTCTGTAATTGTAAAAGTTAAAAATGTGTATGGCTTTGAAATGCTTTACTTAAACTACAATTATACTTACGTCAATTTTATATTAGTTTTATAGTATCGATTGGTAGAAGTATATAACAGGTTAATTTACTCTTTCTGTTGTTTTCACGACATCTTACTTATCACAAAAATTAAGATTCTTGATGTTAACACACTTGTAAATGCCACCGTGTTTTATTAAGAGGTTATTATATTTGCTTATTGTTTTATAGTTCGTAGCTTAGCTTATCTATGAATAGGCAGTTTATTTTTGTTTTAATTTTTAATTATAATTGATATGTTTTATATATATAATTAATTTTTTTTCTTATTTTATTTATCTTGTTCATATATTTAAAGAGTCTTTTGTTTATATTGTTAATTATACTTTGTTTTCAGGTCACTGTATATTTAAAAAAAAAGATTAAAAATAAAACTTATATTCATGAAACTATTTGATTATGTTTTTATTGTTGAGTAAAAAAAGTGTTATAACTTTTCTCGTTTTTTTAATTACATTTCTAAACTTTTATCTCTTGAAAATTCTCAATTCATTTAAAATTGAACTGTTTATTAGCTCAGCTTTTTCAATTACTGTAAGATCATAACATAGGGGAAAACAGAAATAATGTGTTGCGTATACTAGTTTACATGTTTTATTAAGTTTAGTTGATGTGAAATGAATACCACAATCAGTAATTAAATGTTTCGAGTGTGAAAGGCTTTGATAATCAATGTTTTCTTATTGATTTTTCAGCTCATTAACTACTAAGTTTTTATGAGATAAATCTTAAATATGAAGAGAAGGTGCCTGTAATGGTAGGTTCGTAGCTCTTGCCCTTTCTCTTAAATGCCTGGAGATCAAAGGAACTTAAAATATCATTACATATTGCTTATATTTGGTTTCGAAAGATGTTTTCATTATTTTTTTTATTGTACGCGATAGCATATTTTTTTGATTTTTTGCATTCAATATAACGCTCAGTCAACTTATAGATTATAGTCTTTAGGCTTTTTATTTTAAATCTATTTATCATTGTGCCATATAGCTTATTAACGCAAAGATGAAATAATTTAAGATATTGTTTTGATATACCAGATTATGATGTCATATTTTCTGTTGCTAATTTTTATTTTATTTGATATTTTGATTTCTTTGATTTTTTTTATTGCCTATTTTCGTGATTTAAAATCTAATTGGTGATTTGCTTTTGTGGGATATAGTTTATTGTATAGTTATATTCTCTAGTAATATTTCTTATAGTAATAGTTTATTGACGAAAAAAGCTTTATCAATGTGGCATTCTGATTCTCTGTATATATGCTATTTGTGCACCATATATGATGTTTTCAAATTATTGAACGATTTTTATTATTGCGAACAGTTATTTTTTTTAGTATAGTATAATTTAGTTCTAAACCATTTAGTTTATATGAAAAATATCAGTTGTTCTGCTTTTTAGTTTTAATAGAGCACATATGACATACTCGCTTTGATCATTTATGATCAAGAAAGTTTATTAATATCTAGGTGACTTAATGTTGTTTGATTGATTACTTTGCTTTTTTGTTGAAATTGTGATGATTTACTATTTTCAGAGACCTAGATATTATATTTTATTGATAAAATTTATTGTTTTTGCATCAAATTAAGATATAAAAGATTGAAATAATTGAAAAAAAATCAAGTTTATTTATAGTTGTCGAAATGTTTGCAAAAATTTAAAGTCGGTTTCTTGCATTTTCTGAATACAGAGCTTATTTACATTTTATGTTCTGATACAAGCTAAACATTTTTTTGGTTAATATAGGAAAGCGTTTTTCTGAATATTAATAATGAACCCAGTTTTTAAAACCATTCATTACTATTTTAATATGATCTAAGTCAGAGGAGAGAAATTTTCTAGTCGACGGATCAAATATAAAAAAAACTGCTCGATAGCCGATCGACTAAATTAAGAAGTGAAGGTCTTTTGAAAACCGCTTTTTGAATATGAGAATATTCCGCCTTTGAAGTCGGCTTGATAAATTAAGAAGAAAATGAGAAAGAAAGTTATCAACTTTGCACACTAAATATATGTTTTTTGTGAATATTTGAGGCGTATTATAGTGCAAGGGTTTGATATATCCAGAATATCTGATATATGGATAACTGGAACCTAAATAACGATTTCCGTTTTTTTGCTGATAATACTTAAAAGAAATGTAGTTGTGCGAAAAATAAGTTTAAGATTGAAACTAGAAAAACTGAATCTGAGAGACCTTAACCTGAAATACCGAAACTCAAAAACCGCCCTGCGAGACGAACTCAAAAACTGAATCTGAAAAAACGTTTTTGAATATACGGAATGAAAAACTGAACTATAAAATTTCAATGTGAAAACTATAACTTAAAAAACATCTGGTGGAAACGTGAAAACACAAGTCAATTCCAAGGTCGTAAATAGAAAATCTGTACTTCAGTTATGGTTTTTTTTTGAGTTGAGTTTCTACGGGCCGTATTCTAACGTCAAGCTTTTAATAAAGAAAATAAAAATTAGATTTTTCAAACACAATTCTCAGTTCGAAACTTTAAGGTCGAAATTTTAGCTTTTGTTTATCCAAGTTCCTCGTTTATGTCTTTTTTTCAACTTTGACTTTTGTTTTTTGATTTTTGTAGACATAGTTTTTTTAAGTTCGAAATTTCAGATTCTGATTATAAAAGTTTATATTTTTAAGTTCGAAAAATCAGGCTCATTTTCTAAGCTTCGATTTTTCAAAATCGATTTTTCAGATGCGGATTTGCAGCTTCGTTTTTCAGATTCGTTTTCAACTTTGATTTTTTAAATTCAGGTTTTCTGAGCCAGGTTTTCAAGTAGGCGATTTTACAATTTCAATTTTATAGTTTCAGTTTTTAGGTTTAAGATTTTCGGGTTCTAATCCCAAATTTATTTTTTGCTAACTTTATCTCTTTTATATATTACTAACAAAAAAAAAAAGAACAATTAACTTGGGACCACTTGCTTGCGATCAGTTATACGGGAATTAAATATATGGAAATAAGTTACTCAGGAAACAGTTATTCGCGAATTGTATTATGATCTAGTTTAGAAATCGCTTTGAGCCCAATGCACGATGTTCAGAGTGATCTGTATTCGGTAAAAAAAGAATCTGTGTTCTCAGTGCTATAAGTAACAAGAAAACATATTTCACAGAGCTGTAGCTATGTATTTCAAAGAAATTAATAAATGAATAAATGTTTTTAAAAGACATAATATCGTCAAAATGAAACTGATGGTCGTGTGAGAGCTTAGTTTATTAATATATATTAGACAAGTTATTAATTAAAAACTTACAAACCAAAATAAAAACATTGAAAAATAAACAGATAAAATTATTCATATGAAAGCAGTTTAACATAAAGTAACTTAGATTAACGCTTTTGGTTAATACATAAAAGTAAGATTCAATATGTATATCTGAGTGTATTAATGCATCTTCAAAGAAAAACAACGAGTGCGTATCGATAAAATGCTTTTGCAACTTCGAAAACACAGATGATCGGGCTTTAATTGGTCTCAGAACTTAAGTACGTCAATATTTTCATATATCTCTATGTTCATACAAAAACAAACTTTTTTCCCTCTTAAAATAAACGACCTGTTTGTTATGTGATTTCTATTTACTGCCGTTTGAATATAAAATAGAAATGTTTTTTTACTTATTTTAATAATTTATCTCATATAGTTTCTGTGAGTGGTCTTATTTTTGATCGATGTTGTTCTTTCTAATGTCTTTTATAATTTTATATTTTACATAATATTAATTTAAATTAGAATAAACTACACAAATTCTTCTACTCACATTATAAATCTATATAGTAGCTCAAATAGCAGAGAAAGTTTATGTAAAAGAATTTTGAAAACGAACTAACTTCTTGTTTTAATCTTTTTATCATAACTATCTGTGAATTTGTTATTAGTTAAAATTTTAAAAGAGATCTCAAAATCTGATATTCAAGCTAAAAGCATGAGAATAAAACTTGACTATTCTTATTCTCTATGTTGCATGTTAAAAACTTCGTCTTTTTTATAAACTTATACATATCTTTTTACTGTTATAGATTCACTTTATTCCATGTGTAAACGCACAGCCAACTTAAACTTTTTTTACACAATCAATCGTTTTCGAAGTTTCATCGAAAAATCTGTATGTTAGAACCATCTCGTTTTTACAGCTATACAAATCTTATAGCTCTTGCTTTTTAAATATTGACAGTAATCACCAAATCTTATAATTCATCACGATTGTTTTTATTTGAGAAATAAAACATTTTATCGAGTTTTCGAGTCAAAAACGGCAACATTAAAAGCGTGTTAACGTTCTTTACTGTGTTTGGTAAAAAATTTAGTTCTTTTGAATAGTTAAATCGAATGTTTTTAATTAAAAAATTTTCATCATATGAAACGACACTACCTCCATGTATTGTTGAAGAATATTCTTGTTTTATTGTTTGTTTTCCAATAGTTTTTTTTTTAAGTCAATCTTTTTTTTTGGTTCGAATATTTATACTTTATTTTTCTCTTTATCAACTGTGATGCTCGATATTTAATCGATGCTTATATCATATAACGCAAATTTCAAAACTATTATATTATACAGATTTAATGAAATCTGAGTTTTTTCATAAACACTATGGTAGATTTAAATTTAATATCCTATATTTCTATATCTTCTGCGAATTTTTTACAAGAAACGCCTCTCTTTTTATTTTAACTCGTGTATTTTAATGCAAAACCTTTTTTTAAAAAGTTTCTTATGTTTTCTAAATCACATATTTATCAGATATACTTGACAAAAATAGTCTAAAAAACATTTTAGATCAAGGTGATTAAAAAAAACAAACGATATATCTGTTATTCCAAGACTGTGAGCTTATATTGCAGCTCGAAAATACTCATTTCATAAGTTATATATGTTTTTTGGCCCCTTGTTGATATTAAATATAAAAACAAAAGTGTTATTAGTGATTATTTGAATTATTATAAAATGAAAAATTTTCTGATAATCCGTTTAAGTGTTGAGTTTGTATGTGCTTTGAGCTTAAGTTTTTAATAAATTAAGATAATATTTTAATTGAAAATGAAAAATAAAAACCAAAAAATGAAAACACAATCTATAAAATAATATACATTAGACTTCCTATATTAGAAATACAGCGTATTGAGAGCACACTGAAATTCAGAACAAGAAAAACAGAAATATTAGCAAATTTCACTTTTTTATATGAAACATCAACAAAGAACAAAAATTGAGAACATTTTCTATGAGTATATAAAATTTTTAAAAAAACTTTTTCATTTCACTTTCTATTTATAACTCAAAAAAAAGAAAGAAATATCGTTAAAAAATACTCAAAACATTTAAAAATATAAAAGAAGTATAAAAGGTTCACACAACGCGAGAGATCAGTAAATTTCGGAGCGTCTCTTTTATGTATCAATAAGATTTTGAAAAAAATGTAACAGATATTAATTATTAAATGATAAAAAGGTAATTGATATTTGCTTTTTAAAAACACAATATAAAAAATTTTCGAAAACACAAGACATCGAACTAATATTATATGAGAGATTTTTTCGAAAAATATAGCAGAAGAAGATAATTTATAAGTCGAACTTAAAACTGCTGCGCTTAAGTTCTGCGAAATGAATAAAAAACGTTAAAGCAATCGCTAAACATATTATAAGATTCTTAAAACGCAGTTTGTTTAAGAATAATAAAATATGTAGCAAAGCAACATCGACTTTCACTTCAAAGTTAAAAAGCTTTTATGAAGCTTTCAATGAAATAATAAAAAACTTGATGAAAGATATGTATTTAAGTGTGAAGAAACTACTTTTTTTTTGAGACAACATATTAAATACACAATTATTGGCAATAAAAATGATAAACCCTGTGGGAAATTTTACAAGAAGTAAATCACTGCACTTCTTTGTATTTTTCAAAACGAAGATAAATCGCAGTCTTTAATAATATATCGATCTAAGAACCCAAAGTTATTAAGGGTAAAAAACTGGATGATTTAAACATCGAATATAAAAGTCAAAAACGATCTTGAAAGACTCTCGTTTTTTTAAAAAACGGGTAAAATAATTAAATGAAACTTGTAAAATAAAAAACAGAAAAATTCTTTTAGTTTTGAATATGAGCTGATTTATTCATGTAATATTGAATTGTTCTACATCATCTCTTATATTATAGATTGAGTTTTATTTTTGTTATTTCACGTTTAGATTAAAGAATAATGAAAGCATTCGAGAGTTATTGCACGCAGAAATAAACAAGCTATTTATGTAAGAGCTTTTACAATAAAAAAACGATGGCTATAATTTTGAGCTATAAAATTTTTCTCTATATGTTAATTTGAAGCTATACACTTTGATTGGCAAAAAACATTTGTTGCAACAATAAAAATTTTTTTTGAAAAAGTTTCAGAAAAATAAAATCTCAGAAGAAAAAACCAAAGATATACAAAACACTACAAAGAAATCTGCTATTAATTAAAGAAATTATACGTAGAAATATGTTGTTTTTAAAAGGATATAAATTTAAAAACTGATAAATACAGATCACATTTTATACTTAATTATATCAATGGAGATATTCTTTTAGTTTAAAACAAACGATCTAAAAACTCTTGCAAAATCCAAATTTACCAGAAAACAGCTGAGAGTGTTTTAATAAAAACTTGGCTTTTCAATTGAGAAAAATATATAATATAAAGAATATACTTGTAAAAAAACAAAAAAACTGTGTTAACCCTTAAGGATAAAAATGGTCAGTTGAGTGCCATTTTGCAGAAAAATATGAAAGCTAATCGATCAATTTTCATTTTCCCAATGGGTTCTAACTGATCATTTTTATTTTCGAAATGAGAGCTAATCGATCAACTTTCATTTTCGAAATGGGAGCTAACCGATCATTTTTATTTTCGAAATGGGAGCTAACCGATCAATTTTCATTTTCGAAATGGAAGCTAATTAATCAATTTTTATTTTCATAAAGGATGTATTCAATTATTTTCATTCTTAAGGGTTAAGAAGAGTTTTCAAAAAACGACATATAGAACTTATAAGAAATGGATAAATTTTTTTGTAAAATAAATAAAAAAAAAGAAAAAAAATATAAAAACTAGAAAAAAAAATATAAAAATTACAAATAAAAAATATAAAAATGTATAAAATATTTTATTTTAGACGGTCAATTTTCTTAAGGGTTAATATTTTAGATTGTTTGATTAAAAATAAACTTTGATTTTTTATATTTACTTTGTTTTCAATTATTTTATTGCAAAATCTTTATTTTTGTTTTTTGTTCTCAATGATTGCCTGAAGAAGTGGCTATAGGGATTTCTTCAGCAATATTTCAAAAAAATAATAAGAAACAAAAACCGGCAAATTGCCACAATTTTAGTTAAAACTTAGAAAAATATATAAAAAATTGTGTTTTAACAATGTTTGTTTTACATCAAAAAGAATAAAGGCAAATCATTGCTATTACACTACACTATATCCATATTTACGATAAAATAGACAAAAGAAAAAAAACGCGTAATATAAAAATGTTAAAAAAACAGCAAAGTGAGCTTATGTTCACTGAAAATGAAAAAATTCTAAACTTAATAAGACACAAACACCCAGGCATTTAACAAAGAAGAAACAATAATTACGATAAAATATACAAAATCGAAGCCAAATAAACAACTAAAAAGCTTACGGACGTTATTCTAAAAACTACCTCTGTATTAGCAACGAAAATAATAAAAAAAAATGCGAATATACAATAACAAAAAAAATTAATCAGTTTCAAAAAAAACATAGTGTTTAAATTATTAGACATACAAGCAATTAAATATTAACATTATAAGACATATGTTCTTTCAGCACAATAACAGAGTGAAAGACGAAGAAAAAACCGCTGTTTTTTTTTCGCTAAATACTATCGAAATAATAACAAAAATTAATGTTTTCGTTGTAAACGGCACATTTAAAAGCGTTCATCGAAAGACACACAACTGTTTTCAATACATAGGATCGTTTTCAAAAAAACACTTTTTTTCGTTTATTGTTTTTTGCCTAAAAAAATAAAACCCTTTTTATATGAATCTATAGCAATACTTAAAAGATAAATTAAAAATACTATCAAAAATCTTCCTATGTGTTTTTAAAATCTCTCATTCAGGGTTTTAAAATTTTTTTAATTCAAATACAATAGGCCGCTTTCATTCAGTACGTACAGTTTCTCTGGCGTAAGATACAGCGCACTGAGACTAACAAAACAATGAAATAATATCCACTTTAAAAAAAATAACGAAAAAACAATAAATTTATTGATTAAATCAAAAACACAAGTTTTTGATACGTGAACGCTTATAAAAAAATTCTTTTTTTTTTTCAATTTGAATAATTAAAATCGAAAGCCGAATTAATTTGATTAGCATTTTGAAAACACATATGTTGAAAAAAGAAACCAGAAACACTATTTAAAACACCTTTTTAAAACTGTCAAGAAAGGCTGTAAAAAGCCAATCCACCTAACAATTGACTTGAAAAGTTGACATAGAACACCCAATAAATTTTGCGACAAACGCCACGTAAATCTTGTTAAAAGTTTAAATATTACAAAAACAAGAATAAGTAACAAGATACAAGCATTTCCAATATATGAAGAATAAATTTGAATAAAACAGAAATGTTTATAAAATGAATATTCATTAGAAATACACGTAAGCAGTTTCTATTTGTTTTCTCGTTGAGTTATTTAGAGGTTTTAGATCTTCGTATTATTGAGACTTAGAAAAACTTAATTATATTTGTGGCACATTTTGCCAATTTTTTTGTTTTTTTTGGTATTTTTTTGACAAAATGCCTATAGTCGTTTTACCAGTCTCCAAATAAACTTAGTTAAAAAAAACTAGAATATCTTTTTAGTAAAATAAAACTCTCAAAAAATAAAAAAATCAGAATAAAAAAATAAAAATATGTAATTAAAAAAAGAAAACTTTTCACCAATGTTTGCTTGTTTATTGAAAAAATTAAAATTTTGTGTAAAAGATTAAAATACAAATCAAAATACGCAAGCAATCAAGAAATTGAATAAAAAAATTATAACTCGAAAATAGAGCTAAAAAGCTTCATTTTATTTGATTACGTTTTACTTCACAGAATAGTACAATCCGACACAGTTTTCACAAAAACATAATGATACTTGACTAAGCATCTAATCTTTTTACATAACGACTCTTGACATTTTTTATAATAATCTTTAGTTTGAGTCGACAGTTTGGCTTTATAAAACGAATAACATCTAGACCTGGTTTTCGTTTAGTAATTTTTATTAAAGCCGCCCATACAATTATGTTCTCTCTTTCGCACAGTTTTTTGTCTGTTTTGTTTTTTTATTCTTTGAGGTGTAAATAAAAAAAAACGAGTTTGTTTTTATTCGTTAATCTTTTTTTGAAGATTATGACATTATTGTTCTCGATAAAAAGCTTCTCTGTTGTAGCGATAAAATTGGAGCAGCAGTAAAATTAGGAGTAGTTAATTATATAGAAAATATATTTTCTTTATGTTTTTTATTAAGAAGTCTCGCAGTAAAAACGAGAGTAATAATTTTATAATGAAAATGTTTAATAATTGTTACACCCCAAACACACCCCCCCCTCTCCCTTCTTTAAAGAAATAACTATATTAAAAAAATAAAAAAAAAAGAGCCACTACCCGATATCGAGCACCTCTTCTATAGCTTACTATTATATAAGATAACAGCCCAGCTACGTGGCTATAATGTTACTATATATAATCTACAAATAACGAAACGAACGAAACGAACGAAGCAAACGAAACGAACGAAACGAAACGAACGAAACGAAACGAAACGAAAAAATAAATATTAGTAAAGTTATAATAAAATTATAGTGGGGGGATGTTTTTGGCGTGGAGGATGTCTGTGGGGTGTGACAATAATTTAATCATTTTAGATAAGCTTCGGTTTTTTCGGTTATTGCCAGTAAAATTGAAGTTGTGTTTTTTTATTGATCAATTAAATATTTTTATTATAAAATTATTACTTTTAATTTTACCGCGAGGCTTCTTAACCCTTTAACCCTCATGTATCATATATGATACATGAGAAAAAACCGTTAACCCCAGCATGTATCATATATGATACATGGAAAAAAAACCGTTAACCCTCGCATGTATCATATATGATTTATGAAAAAAATCGTTAACCCCCGCATGTATCATATATGATACATAGAAAAAAAACCGTTTACTTCCGCATGTATCATATACGTTACATGCAAAAAAACCGTTAATCTCTGCGTCATCAATATACGTGAGTGAAAAAAAAACTGTAATCTCCGAGCGGCATATATATGACGCGGGAGTCATGTTTACCTCTATCGATGTATATATCTAATATAAAAATAATTAAAAATTTAAAATTTTCTTAAACCTTAGAAAACATTAAAATTTTTTTAACTTTAGCAAACGTTAGGATTTTCTTTAACCTTAGAAAACCTTAAATTTTTCTTAAATCTTAAGAAATCTTTAAATTTTTTAAACATAGAAAACCTTAGCATTTTCTTAAATCTTAGAAAACCTTAAAATTTTCTTAAATCTTAGAAAACCTTAAAACTTTCTTAAACCTTAGAAAACCTTAAATATTTTTTAACTTTAGCAAACATTAAATTTTTCTTAAACCTTAGAAAATCTTATATTTTTCTTAAATCATAGAAAGCCTTAAATTTTTCTTAAATCATAGAAAACTTTAAATTTTTCTTAAATCTTAAAAAACCTTAAATTTTTCTTAAATCTTAGAAAATCTTAAATTTTTCTTAAAACTTTGAAAATCTTAAATTTTTCTTAAATCTTAGAAAACCTTTTAATTTTTTTAACCTTAGAAAAGCATAAATTTTTCTTAAACCTTAGAAAAGCATAAATTTTTCTTAAAACTTAGGAAACCTTTAAATTTTCTTAACCTTAGAAAAGCTTAAATTTTTCTTAAATCTCCGAAAACCTTGTTATTTTTTTAATATTAGAAAACCTAAATTTTTCTTAAATCTTAGAAAACTTTGAAATTTTTTAAACCTTAGAAAACTTAAATTTTTCAAAATAATTTAAAATTTAAAAACCACACACCAAACTTAATTATACCTTTATTGAAATTTTTTAATTTATTTTCTTATTCAAACTGTTTAATTAAAAGTTCTATGGAAACGACCTACAATGTTTTTCACTCAAAAAACTAAAACACTTTGATTTTTTTAAATTCTTTAATTTGTCTTTCTTTTTTAAAATCCTTTAATTTGTTTTTCTTTTTTTTTAATTCTTTAATTTGTCTCTTCTTTTTTAAATCTCGATTTGTCTTTCCATTTTGATACCCCCAATTTGCTTACAGCCTTTAAAAGTTCTTAATCAAATAATTCTTTTTAAAAAACGTAATTTTTTTACATCGAAACTCTAAATATGCTTTCGAATTCTAAAATACATTTAATATCATTAACAAAAACAACATCAAAAAAAATTCAATTATTGTTTTTATCTGAAGCGAAAAATACAAGATTTTGGGATAAATTTAATTAATTTTTCGATTCAGCGAGATAAAACAAAGATTTTTGACAGAGAAAATTTAATCGTGAAATTTGAAAGAAATTTTATTAAGTTTTTTTATGGGTAAATGAATTGTTGTTTTGAATGAGTGGAGATTACAGGGCTATTGCCAATTGTATGCCAATATTACTGAACACATTAGGCTGAATTTAAGTGTGTGTAAATCTATTAAAATATATGGAAACATTACCAGAGAAATCTTTTATTAATATTTTCATACAACTAGTTCAATATATTCAATTCATTTTACATATAGTTATGAATAAACCTGTAGCTATATATTTTAAATGAAAATTTTTATTAAGTCTGTAACATAAACTTTTTTCTAAGTGTTTAACTTTAAAAGTAAAATGTTTGTTGAATATTACAGAGTATAATTTGCTCTGCCTTTTTATAAGAAAAATTATATCCGAGTAATTATATAAAAAAGACTACGATGTATTAAAAAAGCAAAAACATTCTTATAAATATTTTAAAATACTGTGTTACGAATACGAAAAAATATTTTCGTTTAATCTATAAAAAGAAACCTGTCTTTTTTAGTTTTTAAATGACAAAATATTCTATAAAAAACTTCAAAAACATTTTCGTATTTAAGAAACGTTCCGCGTTAGCTAACTAATTAATGAGTGCAACTTTTGAAAACTGCCGGAAAAAATAAATATATTAATCTGTTTTTAATCACAATTAAAGTTTCCTCACTCTTCGTAAAATTGAGTGACGCACATGTTATTGGATCTGGTTTGATTATATGAGAGATTTATTAAACAAACTTTAAAAAAAACCGACATGGTTCTTCGTCTAAACCGCCTGTCAAAGGTATTAGCACTTTATCAAGATTAATTTTACTAGCCATATGCGTCCGGTTTACGCTGACAAGAATTTTTTTATGAAAAAGAAATGTTGGTGACCTTCAACACTAGAAATAGGTATCTATAAAATCAAAAGCGTGTTGGAGGATCTTTTGAAGAAAAAAACTTTGATGTTAAATAGTGGGTTAATGTAATTGATATTTGCTACAAGTAAGGAATCAAAAACATTTTAAATTTAAACTAAAACAAATAAATGGAACGTTTGATTAATGTATCAAGAATGAATATAAATATTTGTTTGGATGAAACATCTTTGAATATTTACTAGAGTTATTAAAACAGCTAAATAAAAACAATATATTCAAATATTTCGCAAGGAACGAGAATAAAGTAGCTAGAAAAGCTAGTAATAAGGCTCTATAAACAATAATGAGTCGATTCCCAATAATAAAAAAAAAATGTTTTCAATAGAGTTATTTCAAAATATAAATTATTTTATTTCGTAATATAAAATATTTAAATTCAAAATATATATTAAACAACTAAAAACATAATTAATTTGCTCTAAAGATAATTTACGCAGGCCCAACAGACAAGTTAATTCAACCGAAAATTCTATAGGTTCGAAAGACCAAAAATTAATGTTTTTAATAAAGTCATTGTATTTTGAAAGGGTTAACTCTCTTTTTCTGTTTCTTTCAAAAACATTCTGAAAACATTATTTTTTGGTCTTTCGAATCTATAGGGTTTTCGGTTGAATTAACTTGTCTGTTGAGTGTGCGAAATTTATCTATAGTGTAGATTAATTAAAGTGTTACTGATTATTTTATATCTTAAATTAAAATACTATACCTACGATACAAATAATTTATATTTTGGAATAACTCTGTTGAAAAACTTTGGCTCATTATTTTTGGCAAACGGCTCATTATTATTAAGAATTGGCTTATCATTGATGTGAATTATCTCTTAATTGTTGGGGGTTTCTGAAACCATATTTAAAAGCGAAGTTGGTTTTATAGAACATTAAAAAGAGTTTTTGATTTGCAAATGAATCTTTTTGATTAATTGCAAAAAACATTAAATTTCTTTTTTATAATAACAACCAATTAATTTTTATTAGATAAAAATTAATTGATAAAAAATATTAACTAGAAGGATTTTGGAGGAAATTCATCATATCGAGCCTGAGCCCAGCGATAATAGAAATGTATTTGATTTTGAATCTGATGAGTTATATTCAACAACAATTTCAGAAAGTGATGATAGAGGAAAAATAGTTGAAAGTCTATTGAGCGAAAGAATCGAACCCACAAGCGAATCTTCTGAATTAGCAGAAGAATACACATTTTCAATAAAAAAAGACTTTGTCGGTGAAAAAAAAATATTTATTGGTGTGGCCAAGACGCCAGTTGAGTTTTTCCGTTTGTTTATAACTCGGAATTATATGAAAGCAATAAAAATAATGACGAATAGACATGTACTTAGAAACGTAAACTGTGCGAAAAAATTAAAATGGAAATATTAAACGCCATATTGGAATTCGATTTTATATGTCTATATGTAAATTACCGAATTATGCAATGTATTGGAGGAAAAGTTGTTATGGACAGCCATTGGTCTCTTCAAATATTAGTAGACAACGTTTTGATTTTATCAAATCTAATTTTTCAATTTATGATGTAAAAAGAGATGGCAAACTTAATGAATCTACCCTAGCAGACAAATATATTTTATATTTAAATTCATTATTTCAATCAGCATATTCTTCTTTTCGTAATTTATCAATAGCTGAAGAGGTTTGTCCCTGGAAGGGTAAATTGAGATTCAAAACATATAATCCTATGGAACCGAATAAATACGGTATAATAGTATATTTAAATTATGAATCAAAAACAGGGTATTTATTGAAGTTTCAAATATGTGCTGGTTCGAAGCCTATTAATGAAACAGTCATGGTATTGATGGATAAATATACTGAAAAAAAAACCATATATTATATATGGATAATTATTACAACTCCATTAAGTTAACTGAGATGTTATTGAATAAAAAAATTTATGTTTGTGAACCTCTTAGAGCAAACAGAGGATCTTCTAAAGAGTTTTAAAAAAAATTTCTAAAGCTTAAGAAAGATCAAATCTGTTATGAAACAACTGAAAGGGTACATCGTTGGGGGATATTTTGATAAGAAGCAAATACGATTTGTTTCATCTTTCCACGAACCTCTGAATATACTGTGTAATAAACTTGTTAAAACAGAAAAAACGAAAAAAAAAATTAAACGAATAAGTTTTTGTTAAAAAGAAAAAGAAATTCCAATTGCTTTAAAAAATAAAATGAATATATGGGAGGAGTTGATCTTTGCGATCAGATGACGAAACGTTATTCTTCAGCAAAAAAATCACGCACGTAGATACGAAAATTTTCATTCTATTTATTAGACTTGCTCTTTTTAAATCTTTCGTTTTATATAAGAAAAGTTATACTAATTTAAAAACAACACTGTTAGAATTTAAACAAAAAATTATTACTAGCCTAGTTGAAGAAGCTAAAAAAATAAACAAAGATATTCTCCAAATCGAAGGGAACTATCTAAAGATAATATAAAAAGAGAGATTGCTGATTTATCTCAGAATATTAAAATACAGAAGTCTCTTGAAACAGTGTCTCAATCTAAGATTCAGAAACTGGAAAACACTAATGGGTACGAAAATACACCATTAAAGTCCGGGGGCCATCTTGTTAGAACGGTTGATGCGGCGTTTGTGCAAGCTCTGTTATAGCAAGTTTAAGACAAGAAAACTTGTAGCCACATTCTGTTTGGAATGCAACCTTTTTCTCTGTGTAAACATGTGTTTTTATAAGTATCACATCAATGCATAAAAATAGTATAGGATTACCACCCGTTTTTTTCCCTCTCGCATAAATTATTTCCCACAACCAATTTCTTCTTTCCCTTTTTTCAACTACTTTTCTACCCTTTTTTCAAATACTTTTTTACCCTAAACCCAAGCGTTTTTTCCCCTAACCCAAGCGTTTTTTCCCCTAACCCAAGCGTTTTTTCTCCTAACCCAAGCGTTTTTTCCCCTAACCCAAGCGTTTTTTCCTCTAACCCAAGCGTTTTTTTCCCTAACCCAAGCGTTTTTTCTCCTAACCCAAGCGTTTTTTCCCCTAACCCAAGCGTTTTTCCCCTAACCCAAGCGTTTTTCCCCTAACCCAATCATTTTTTCCCCAACCAATTACTATTATCTTTATGTTATTTGAATATATAATGATGATTTGGGCCCAGCCCAATGTAAATACGGTCTGGTTTAACCATCACAAGTGAATGTCTTTAATTGGTGTTACTTTTATAAAAAAAACAATTGTTTTTATAATCAAATAACATGAAGATAACAGTAACTAGTTACGAGAAAAAACGCTTGGGTTAGGGGAAAAAACGCCCGGGTTTAGGGGAAAAAAGTATTTGAAAATGAGGAAAAAAGTAGTTGAAAAAAGGGAAAGAAGAAATTAGTTGTGAGAAACAATTTAAGCAAGAGGGGAAAAAACGGGTGGTAATCCTATATATAAAAAGATTACATTTGTTTCAAACTGTGTTTATAAATCTGGCTGTTTAACCAAAACCTATGGTCAAATAAAAATAAATAGTTAATAATATTTTTTGTTAAGTTCTATAATATGAAAAATTTATTAAACGAAAACTATATTTTTTGATAATCTAAAAAAACACCCCCGGGGGTTAAAGAATTAAAATCAAAAATTTTATTCAAATTTGCAGCGCGTCTTTTGGGCATTTTCATAAAGATTCTATCAAATCATAAAGTCAACTACTAATAAAAAAAGATCTTATAAAAACATTTAAAAGTCAGCTTCAAGTTTCAAATAATCCCTAATGATGTTTTTTGAAGCGATCAGTTAGTTTAAATAAAATTTAAAGTCTTGTTACGCTTTTCATCTATAGGTGAAAAACTACGTTTTTCACCCAAGAATATATTTATATAAAAAAGACAGAATTTTTAAAAACTAACTAACTAACGAAAGAACAAACAAACAAAAAAACAAACAAATAAACAAACGACCAAACAAACGACC
Organism: Cucumispora dikerogammari; assembly: GCA_014805705.1. Classification (NCBI taxonomy): domain Eukaryota; kingdom Fungi; phylum Microsporidia; genus Cucumispora; species Cucumispora dikerogammari. The sequence continues at coordinate 192 of SBJP01000097.1, read as the reverse complement.
GATCAAACGAGAGAACAAACGAACAAACAAACGAACAAACAAACGAACAAACAAACGAACAAACAAACGAACAAACAAACGAACAAACAAACGAACAAACGAACAAACAAACGAACAAACAAACGAACAAACAAACGAACAAACAAACGAACAAACAAACGAACAAACAAACGAACAAACAAACGAACAAAC
>SBJP01000096.1:0-29001 GCA_014805705.1 Cucumispora dikerogammari | reverse complement strand
TTTTTTTTGTAGTCTCAGTTTATTCTTATTAATTAAAAAAAACTAAATAAATAGTCAACAAAAAAACTTTCTGAGCTGTGGTTTATCGACTTAGTATTACTAACAAATATTTTTTCTGCTTCGAAAAGCTCTGTCTTCATCGTTTGCTGCTTTTCGTAGAAAAATGTAAAAATCTTTTTTTTTGTTACAGACTGAATGGCCCATAATAAAACGATTAAAAAAACATATGAGACATATATGTCACAAAATAAAATTGGTAAAAAAACTCTGTGACTTATATGTTATATAGTATAGAACTAGACAAAAAAAACTTGGAGAACATATATTCCCTGTAATAAAAATGCGTAAAAAAAAAACACAAGCTATATGTGTCGCATAATAGAAAGCTTTAAAAAAAAAGACCTTTAAAATATATGTTTCATAATAAAAAAAGAAAGAAATACGAGGTTTATATGTCATAACTAAAAACAGCTATCTCTTTTGAACCAAAGGAATAAATAAGCCCCAAGTAAATCACGTCTTTTTATTAAAACCTATTAACTCTTATGGTATAAAAAGGGTTATTTATATTCCACACTCACAATCAATTTAAAATCTTTTTTTAAGAAAAATATGAAAAGTAAATATAAACAACTCTTAAAAACACATACAAAATGTTTACCAAAAAACAAATAATAAATTTATTATAATCTAATAAAAATTTCGCTAAAAAAAAATATTCAATAATGTAAGGGATAATATCGTTGTTATTGAGAAGATTGGTCTTTTTTAATGAAAAATTTAATATTTTTAAACATCTGCAATATTAATCGGGTGTTTTTATTAAAATAAAAAGCAAGTCAAGCTTATAGAAATTATTGTATGTGATTGTTAAACAGCGAAAATCTTCGATCATTTTCATTTCTGCTTATAAAATAAAAAAATAACGAAGAATCAACAAAAGAAAAACACAGTCGTTAAAAAAAATATCAAAAGTGACCATACGTTGTTTTTAATTTAACAACAAAACGAAGTCTAATAAAATCAGATGTTGTTGATTAGAATAGTTTTCATCTATTCTTTTCTTTGTTTATTTTTGATTAATTAAAATATAATGTTGTTTTTTTTCTTGATATTTTTATAGCGGCGCAGGAGACTGTAGCGGTGTTTACGATAAATATAGAATATATTATACCACTATATGCTTTAATAACATAGTATATTGTATTCTGCTTAGTTATAGGGTTGCTCGTTCGCTTTCGTAATTTTTTCATTTATTTTCGAAATTTTAACTTAAAATTAAGATAAATTAAAATATTGAATATTCGCTCTCGTAATCTTCTCTTTCATTTTCGTAATTCTTGATTAAGAAAACTTACTATATAGCTTTTTGTTATTTTCCTAATTAAAACTATATTCAAATATTATTTTTTTTTCTGGCAAATTCATGTCTACAAATAGAAAAACGCGTTTGACGTTGCTCAGATAAAAAAGATATGTGCTAATTACAATAGATCAATGCCAACTTCTGAAATTTTTCGAGTATTTATGATATCATATATGGCTGTTGAGTGCATTAAAATAATTAAATTTAACAGAGAGAATAAATTCACTTCAATAAAATGTATCAAAGAACAAAAAAATTACATCAGGAATAAAATTGAGCATTCGATATATCATTGGCACTGTTGTAGTTTCATTTTAAAAGCATATCGAGTTTATACTTTGATAATTCGAGTAGATTTGGAAACAGCAAGCGTTGATCGTTGATTTAGGAAATCTCATTACTCATGGAAAAAAAAGATTTTTATTTCAGTGAGAAAAAGTATAAGAATATATTTCGATTGAACATGAATATGCTGTAACGTTTTTCAATCTGTTGAAAGATTTTGCAGACTTTGATTTTATTTTTTTAGATAAAGTGAAATTCTCACCATCAATAGAGCCACTACAAAGCGAAAAAGTATCGGAACAACTTTCTGTGACTTTTCAAAACATAAAATCAAAAAATATTTAAATGTGCTGTGCGATAATTCAAAATAATATTGTTTATAAAAAAAATAAATACGCGAGCATATAACACGCTGTCTCTTTAGATTATCTAAGCTAGCTGTTTGATTTTATACTTGAACAAAATATGAAAAGTATTGTGGTTCTAATAGATAATATAGCTTTTCACAAAATCTCAGTTGTTATTGGGAATTTTTTGCAAAACGCATTAACATATAATTCTATCGCCCTATTCTCTTTTTAGTTCAACCCTATCGAAAAAGTTTTTTCAAAAGTCAAAACTTTTGTACGAGCTTCCTCGCCAATCTCTAGAGAAAATTTAGTCGAAAAATTTCATTTAGCTTCTGAGAAACAACTGCGGGAGATTGCAATAGTTATATGAGACTCTTATTGAAAAATTTAGCTTGTCGTTTAAACTTAGAAGTCTTCAATAAATAAGTATTATTAAGTTTTTATTATATAGTATTTATATATTTATTTTGCTTCGAATGAATTCTTTCGAAAAAGAAAGAAAAATATTTTAATTTATCTTGACTTTAATTAAAAATTACGAAAATACACTGAAAATCTTATACTTATGACAATGCATTTACAAGTACGATTATATTATAACACTACTATTATTATTCTCAGTTTTATTATTAGGTGATATTTTTTGCTAGCAGAATGTCTTATTTTATTTTTGATTGTTTTTCTATTTGAGTATTTTTAAAATAAATACAGTACCAGCTCGATTATAACACAATTCTGAAACACTTTAAACATATGTATATATTAGACTAATCTCTTCCTCTCTATTTAAACATGAAATTTTGGTTTTTGCATATTTTCGATTATAACATACATTTTTTCAGATTATGTTATAATCGAAAACATTTTTAAAATACTCATGATAAGAAAACGAGCAAAGCGAATCAATTTAAACATTAAGATGAAAACCCAGATACTTGATGAACTCAAGATTTCTCTTAACACACAATCTTGGTGTCAAAGAGATTTAATGTGAACTAAAGTTAATTCAAGAATCAAGTAGATGAGAAAAAGATGAAACTGTCGTGAATGAGAAATAAAGATATTAAAGAAGAGCAGAACATCGGAAAAATTTCATGATATAGAGAGTTCGATGTTAGAGTTTATTAGAGTCTGCAATGAACATCCTCGGCTCGTAAATTCTCAGATAATTAGAGAAAAAGCTTTAGAAATCTCAAAACGTCTTGGTATAATAAGTCTCTTAGTTACTAAAGGGTAGTTTAACAAGTTTAAATCAAGAAATAAATTGAAAATATTGTCAAAAAAAAGCCTAAAGCTCTTGTAAATTAAAACACAGCGCCAGAATGGCGTCAAAAAGTACTCCAAAAAATTTTACATAATTGTCGTCCTGAAAACGTATACAATGCTGATGAAACAGGTTTGTATTTTGAATTACTTTCAAACAAGTCTATTTTCTTAGCAGGAGCATCTGAAAAGTTTCATAAAGTTAGTAAACTTTGCGTCACGCTAATTGTGTGTGTAAACTACACCCGACAATCTAAAATTGCATCGATCGTGGTTGAAAAATCAAGAAATTCACGGTGCTTTAAAGGAGTTAAAAGTTTACAGTCGTATATTATCCGAATTCATCTACTTGGATGGCTTTTAAAATACTTAATAATTGGTTAAGTTTATTAAATACTGATCAAGTAAAGAGAAAACAAAAAATCACTTTATTAATTGACAACGCACTTTGTCATAATGTTTTTACTAAAACCAAAATGTTTAATATAGATATATCAGTTTTACAACCGCTCGGCCAGAAAATATTTCATAATTTTAAGCGTTTTTACAGAGAAAAATTAATTAGAATGATAATATAAAACTATGAGAGTAAAAAAAATTAAAGTTAATATATTAAATGCGATCGAAATAATAGTTGAATGCTGAGAGTTGTTGCAGAAAAAACTATAAACAACTGTTTCTTTCATGCTTTTTTTGATAAAAAAAAGCGCTTAACAAATGAAGTATCTAAAACGATTTCAGAAATTAATACACTCAGTAATATAATACACTGTGTAGATGGAATTTTACTTTTGTTCCAGAGTTTTCCTATTCGAATATCCTAACATAGTCACTATTGTAGATGATTTAATCGATGCACGTACAGCTTATAAAGCTTCTGCTGAAGATAAATTTGATGTTATTGTAAACCTTGCCCACAGAGAGTTGAAGACGCTATGAAACACTAGGGCTGTTTTTGCTTACAACAGAAAAATCAAAATCAGAAGTATTTATGGTTTTATGATCAATAGCATTAAAGAATAAAAATAATTTCGAAACTCAAATGGTACAAAAAAGATTGTTGTATTTTAATTTTACAAAGAAGAAAAAAACGAAATTTAAAAAAGCTTTTTCATCTAACATCTCGATTTTAACCTAATTTCGATTTTAACATACGCTTTTTCAAAAACTTCAATGTGTTATAATCGAGATTGCTTCGTTTTTAGAAAAAAAATCAAAGAACTAGTGCAAACATTTGAAAATTCTATTTAGAAAAATTGAAAAAACTATTTAAAAAAAATAAAAAGTTTTATAAAAATCTTTTTTTTTTGTAAAATCCCCAAAAACATTCCGCACATGTAAATTCTTACGGTTTAATAAAAAATGACATAGAAAACTCTAGTCTTACCCCAAAAGCGAGTATAAAGAAATTTTAAATGATTCATATGATATCCAGTCGAATCGTCTTCAAATAAGACTATTTTCAAACAAAAATAATTTTTTATAGTGAGTCAAAAATAGATTTAATTTAAACTAAAACTTTAAAAATTCTTTGTAACTTAAATTCACAAAAAGATCATTCTAATTTAAATAGTATAAATTTTTTATTAAAATTAGAAGATCTTAGGATTTTTTTGTGACTTAATTTATCAAAGACACTACTTTGTTTTCTATACACTGTAGTTTTACGCAACAAAGAGAAGGTTAAAAAATTTTCGTAATCATAATTTTTCAACATCTATACAGCTAGGTTTTGATTTTTTATCTGAGTTTAAAACTTTAAAACTTTTTCGTGAATTTAATTTTTTAAAGACGTTTTAAATTTTTTTATTTTTTTTAGTTCAGGGTACAAAATCTTAAAAATTTTTCGTAAATTTACTCTCTAAAAACTACAACTTTAATTCTTATATCTAATTTTTTTGCACAAAGTTCATAACCGTAAAGTTTTTTCGTAAACATAAATTCTCAAAAACACTAGTCAAATTTTTAACTTTAATTTTTTTGTCCCAAAATCAAAACCCCAAAATGCTTTCATAACCTTGTTTTTATTTAAGCGATCTTGTTTTTGCAGTCTAAATTTTTACAAAAGTAACAAAACGTTAAAACTTTTTCTCTCCTAGTTTTTATCAAGAATCAAAGCTTTAAAACTTTTTTGTAAACATTCTTTCTAAAATCGCTTTTGAGTTTTTATATTTAAATTTTCTTAGTTAAAATTCATAACCATAAAACACACAACTAAATATTATACACTTTTATTTGTTTGCGCAAGATTTATAACATTATTTTTATTTCGTAAATTCGATTTATCAAAAACTCATCTAAAATTTTTACATAGGGTCTAAAAGCTTTCAATTTTTTATATTCTTAATTTCCCTAAAAAAATTATGTTTTTTTACTTAATATTCAAAACTTCAAACTTTTGTTGTAAATTTAAAATCTTAATTTGATTCTTGATAATTGTAGAGATAAATCTTTGAGAAAATATTCTAATTTTAAGCCTATAAAATTTTATTGTTGAAAGCCTATAGTAAAAAACATATACAGAAAAATCTATTGTTTGTTTAAAACAAAAAATTCTAAAACTCTGAAACCGATTAAAATTTGAAATATTAAAACCAAGTCGAGTTTTTGAAACTTTATGCTTACGAAAAAATTTTATGTTTATGAATTTTGGGTAGAAAAACTAGAGTGTAAAAAACATGTCATCTTTAGAAAAGCAGGTTTCGAAAAAAAATTTAATGCTTTGAATCAGCGTAAAGAAACTAAAATTAGAAAATTTAGGGCTTGTTTGAGCATTTAAGTTTACGAAAAAAATTCAGGGTTTAAACATTGAGTAAAAAATCTAACGTAGAAAAGTTTGTCTGTTTTCGAGAAAATAAGAGCACAAAAAATTTAAGATTTTAAACATTGCGTAAAAAACTAAAAGTAATAAAACTTAGGTCGTGTTTGAAAAATTATGTTTATGAAGATGTTTTTAAAGTTTTGAACTTTGTATAAAATTTTGGAGAATAAAAAACAATGGCCGATAAAAAGAAACAAGATTTCAAAGCTTTTTTGAGTAACGAAACTTGAACGAAAAAAAATTAGAGTATAAAAATTTAGGTTGTGTTTTTGAGCTTTTATGTTTTGAAAAAATTTTATGGCTATGAATTTTATTAAAAAAAATTGGAGTATAAAAACCAAGCTGATTGTTATTGAGAAATTAAAATTACTAAAAAAAATTTAAGGTCTTGAACCATGAAAAAAAAACAAAAAATAAGAAATTTTAAAATGTCTTTGAAAAATTAAGCACACGAAAAAATTTAAATTTTTTGATTCGGCGTAAAGAGCCAAAATCAATAATGTATAGACCCTGTTTAGAAATTAGAATTACTAGAATTTAAAAATAGAGTATAAGCACCAAGGCCGTGTTTGAGAAAAATTAAGTTACGAAAAAAACTCGGAGTTTTCTAATTTCAATAAAAAATCTATAATATTAAATTTTAGATCATCTTTTTGAGAATTTAAGTTTACGAGAAGATTTTAAAGTTTTGGTTTAAATTAAATCTATTTTTGAATACAGCATAAAAATTATTTTTGTTTGCGTTTAATCTTAGGTGGAGATAAATAATTCAGAAACGAATCTTTCTTAATTATTCATATAACATTTTAGTCTTATAATAACGCGATTTTTTTTCAATTTTAAAATAATGTTTTACGTTAGTCTACGAGATATGTAGTGTAGTTCGTGTTTTTAATAGAAAAGACTTGATGTAGAGTTCATTAATTTGTTGAGTAAAAAAACTTTTATATGATAATTTAAATTTACGTGCTTTATAAAAAACGCTTTTCGTTATAATACAATATGTGATATTTTTAATTAAATATATTTCGTTCAACTTTTGTAAAAAACGAAAAACATCCCATGTATATGAGCACTCAACTCTTTCGGTCAATGATTGCTTTTCTTTGTTTATTTTCGAATATTAAGAATATCCACTCACACCGTTGCACTCGGGATCTCTCTATCTACACAAAGCGGCTTCTTGTTTCAAAAAAAGTAGCAGAAGGAATAAGAGGACGAAGTTGTGTTTTAAAACCAAAAGATTTACGCGGAAGAAATGAACAACAATGGAATTGTTTTTTAATATATTTTGGATATACAGAAAATGTCGATGTAGATGCGAAGCTTTTGGTTCTAAAGACATTTAATGAATCAGACACCAAGTTGTGTGAAAGTTGTTATATTTTTGAGACAGGGGGTCAAATATATAAAAGAAAGGACGGAATTGGCTTAGGCTTTCAAGAAAAAGGGAGGTTCATATTAATACATGACCCGGAAACGAATGTAATTGGTCTCTATGCACTTTTAAGTTTAACACAGGGCTCTTTTTTTAATATAGGAAGAGACGGCTTACAATTCGGAAATTACCAGGATGATTATCTTAGTGTTAAAAGGCCCTGTGTGTCCATTTTAATTAAATTTTTTGTAAGAACAAAAGAATTCTCAGAAGTCAATAAAAAGTTAAACCTTGGTATCGATGAGAAATCAAAGTATATTGTCAAATTAGAGAAAATAAATCAAGACACTATGAAATTTCAAAATTATACAAAAAAAGAGGATATAAAAGAAAACGCTGATATTAGTGGAAACAGTCCATTAAATAGTAATAGTCACAATAACATGAATCAAACAGGGAACGATCAACCGGTGAGAGTAGAGCCTATACCGCTTATTCCAATAGACGACAAAAAAAAGCAATCTCGCTTTTATCGCTCTGCGTCAAGTGACAAGGATAAAATCAAAGTAGGCCAATCAAATGTTTCAAAAGGTTCTAACGTCTCAGAGCAATCATGTATGCCAGTCCAGGGTGTTGTGACACATCAATCAAACGAACCAGAACAGACAAACGAATCAAAACAGACAGGCGATTCAGAACAGACAGACGATTCAGAACAGACAAGCGAATCAGAACAATCATTCGTCTCTGAACAGACAAACGAACAAAAACAGCAAATCATTTCAAAACAGACAACAGTGTCAAAACAATCATTCGTCTCAGAACAGCCAACTGTTTTAAAACAGACAGATAAGTCATTTAAATCAACTATATTTGAACAAACAACTGTGTCTATAGTTACGCTCAGGGAGGAACAGCCATATAGTTCGCTACGGCCCGCAGTAACAGAAGAAACATGTAAGTTACGACAATTGGTTTTATCAGAACAAATGTACAAGGCAAACGAAAAGGCTGTTTCAAAACAACTGTTTGTGTCAGAAGAGCATGGTATTTCAAAAAAACAAATCTTTTTAAAACAACCACAAATAGCAGAAGAATCAAACATAATTGAACAGCCTAAAATATTAAAACATATCGACACAATAAAGCAAGAAACCGTGACATCTCAGACAAACAATCTCACACGACGAAAAGATGAGATAAAAGAATTAGTCGCAATAAATCTAAGTCTCCCACAAACAAAATCAATTAGCGAAAACAAAGAATATAGCTCAAAACCCTCCCAAAGTAAACATAAACAAGGAGAGAGCGTCCAACAAAGAGCACCCAATCAAGAAGTATTTATAAAACAGCGTCACGTCACAGAACGTGAACGTCTTCCACAACAACATACTTCGCCAACGGAACTTTTACCGGCGCGTTCATCTGACTCGCCCACGTTATCAGAATACTCAAGCCACAGAAACACTTTTATTTCGTCAAATGCACTTTTAAATTCTCAACATTCAATACAGATAGAACATTTTCAAAACTCAGAAAACCAGAATGAGACAGAATACTCAAAATCAATAGAATTGCCATACAACCAAGTAAAACCTATGGATGGTCAAAAACCATCAAATAGAGGGAAAAACAAGAAAGTTTTTCTTTTAGTTATTTCGATTTTTTTCTTTTTAGTTGCGGGAATAGTGTGTTTGTTTTATATTATACGTTTTAAAACAGATAAACAGCGTGTTATATATGAAAGTTAAATACACTACATAAACATACATTAAAAAAATAGCGTTTTCATTAATTTTATATTTTCTTCAGATGTATATAATTAAAAAAAGCAATATATCTCAAAAAAAAATTTTTTTTACTTACGATGAGTATATTAATAAAAAGTTCTGTCGTCTGTTACAATCAATGGCCGTGTCGATAAACACATTTGATAGGTTTTTTTAAAGAGCAGGATGGATGGTACAGCCGTAATGTAAAAACTTTAAAGGAATATCTTTTTTAAAAACATCTTTTGTGTTTTTATTTCGTTTTTTCGATTATTGAAAGTATATGGTATATATACTCATTATTGTGTGTCCCTTTCGCAATAGATAAAGTAATGAAATAAAATTAAATAATTAAAACATACATTTTAAATATAACTACAAATAACTTTCTCTAATAATAATTTAATGCTTATTATTACGGAATAAAATAAAAGTGTTGGTGTGTTTATTTATTACTAAAGATTTTATAAATCTTTTTTTACTATTTTTTGTAATAGCAATATTTCCGTTACTATTCTTTTATTATCTTTCAAACAACAATTGTCACATCCAACAGACATCCCCCAAACCAAAAACATCCGCCACTATAATTTTATTATAGTATTTTTATTATAACTTTACTAATAATTGTTTTTTCGTTTCGTTTTTAATTTCGTTCGTTTAGCTCGCTCGCTCGTTCGTTTTGCTTGTTCGTTTCGTTTTGCTTGTTCGTTTTGTTCGTTCGTTCGTCCGTTCGTTTGTTTGGTTGTTTGTTTGTTTCGTCCGTTCGTTTCGTTATTTGTGAGAATATATTTAGTAACATTCTAGTCACGTAGTCGAGCCTGTATCATATATACTAGTAATCTATAGGACGGATACTCAATTCCGAGCAGAGTTTTTTTTATTTTATATAGTTATTTCTTTAAGAATGGGTGGAGTGAGGAAATGTCTTTAGGCTGTAACAATAATTAATATTGTTTTACTTTATTTGAAGTCTTTTGAACGATTGGCCTGCAATGCTATATATCTTTTATTAGCCACATAAAAAGAACATCTCATTTATATAACAACTTAAAAACAAATAATCTGGTTTCAGGTGACCCCCTTTTTATTAAACTGATTAATTCATCGAAGAGACAACTGTTCAAAAAATACTTATTCTTTTAATAAAAATGACCAGGGATAACAGTCTATATATCAAATTGAAAACATAAATAATGTTTAAACATACTTCGTTATCTGATTCGAAAAAATATACAGCTTTTGGAGTCTATGTGTTCTACATCGTTCGTAGTTTAATATTATAAAAATTTTTCTAATAACATATACTATGAGAACATCGCTTATAAAGTATAAAGCAAAAAAAGTATAGCAAAGAAACGATGTAACTAAAATACAGAATGAAAAAGTTTATTCAAATAATAAATCTTTATGTTCTGTTTTTTAACTATATTTTTCGATCAAACTACACGTCTGTTCTCTACTTACTTTTATCAATTTGATATATATTACACAATTAAACACCTCATTAACAATTATATGTTTTTAGTGTTTTGTTAATCTTAAAAAACTAAATCGAAAATGAAAACGAGATTTTTTTAAAATATTTTACTGTTGGAACAGTAATCATAAATGGACTGGAAAGATTTATATAGCATTTGCATTTAAACAAGTTTCTTTTGCATTTAAATAAAACTTTTTTTTTAAAAATTAAGTACCATTTTGTTTAATTGTTTTTTTTCTTTGTATAATTAAAATACTTTATCTTTTAAATTTAATCAGTTCAAAAAAGTTTTATTTTTTTTATTTAATATTAAACATTCGCTGCTCGAAAAAAAGGATATACCACATATAATAGTAGCATTTATAATTACGCTCAATTTTTGTATTGGTTCTGTTTAAATTTAGAATCTAAAAAACAGCTATGTTTCACTTTTAATGGCAGACTTGAAAATCCAGCATGAACACGAAAAACATCTGCAACAGTTTAAGAAAAAAAAAACTTAGTTCCACGGCGAGACCTCAACATATCGAGTATTTCTCTTATAGATGACTTAATATATTAGACTTTTCAATTATTTGTCAAAAATATAGAAAGTTTCAATATTTTCTAAAAACAAACGAGTCAGGGGTGGAAGTGTTAGAGTAATGACAGACGTTATTATCGAGTTTTTATAAAACCTTCTTTGTAAAAACAAAAAGTTTAATTTGAAAATAATGCAATCCAAGAAACATTAACGCAACACTAGCTCAATAAACAATACACAACAGTATTTTAAATTTTTTTAGCTCAAAACATTAAATTAAATGGTCAAGGATGTTAATTGCCTGTAAATCCCTAACACACGGATAAACAGGCATTTTATAAATCCTCTAAATATCAAAAACAGATTCATGTTTTTATAGATTAGCGCACGATTAACACTTAAATTCAAGATATTACGAAATATCTCAAGCCTGAACAAAAACAACAATGTTTTTTTTAACAAAAGAGTTTGTATCCTTGCGATTTTTGTTGCTTTAAACAATATCAGATAGTTAGGGAGATTCGTCAGCAGAAAAAAGACGACGTTTCACTGAAATTAAAAACCAAATAATGTTCTTAGGAGATATATAAACACTTGAAATATAAGAAAAAAAAGTTTTTAAGTTGAATAAATTAAAAGCTTTAATTAAAAAACAATTCTAATAAGCATTAAAAAATATAGTATAAAAACAAAATACGAACCTTGAATAATGAAACCACAATTATAAAAACAAAGTAAGTATAATATATAAATATTAACCAATTATATATATAAAATCACGAAAAAAGAACAAAATCAAAAAGAAAAATACAGTTGTTAGATAATATTGTAAGGGAGAGAAGACTTTAATCATTACTAATAATGATGAAGTTTTTAAACAGAAGTTACATTGTCATTAACTAAATACAAAAAAACTAAAAACTTAAAAGATCGTTGACAACTTAAAAACGTGTGTAATAAATATCAGAGAGCGAAAAATAAAAATTATTTCTGCGACGATGGAACACGTAAAAAACACAAAAACAAAAGCAATAATAAATAACAAGCTCAAGATAAACGAAATAAGTAGAATAGAAGATAAGAGTAAGGTTTCTTTTAAATACATTAGGAAGACATTTCAGACGAACTAAAAAAATATATAATAAAATTCTTGTTTATTCGCGATAGTGTAATTTCATAACTTCATAAGTTTGTTTTTTTGCTCGTTAATTGAAATAAAATTCATAAATTTTGTAAAAAAATTTTAATAGAAGATTCTTTCAATATAGTAATAAAAACATGTAGCCCAATTGATCTCAAAACCCGGCTACGTTTTTTGAAAAACATATTATTCGTATATTATTGTTTTTAAAAAAAATTCGCATAATTTCAACTTCACATACAAAGCTTTTTCAGCAGATTTTGACATTTTATCACTATATTTTGACAGATTCATAATCAAATTTGACAAACTCTTACTTTTTTTTGACAATTTGCGAATCGCTAAGCGACAAAAACGTAGCACATTATACAGGCTCAACCTGTCTAAAAAATTACGCAAGTGAAGCTCTTATAAGAGAAAAGTCAAGTCAAAATACAAGCACATGCTTTCCCCTCATCTATAATAAAATAGAATTTTTCTTCATCAACAGAGTAAAGAAAAACTATACTTCTTCTGTATACGTTTCTTTGCTGTTAATCACAGTTTTACTTTTTCTTCATTTAGAGAATAAATAATCTCTCTTAATCGAATAATTAAATCTTGCTACAAATCTAGCAATTGTGATATTGTCACAGTTTTTTCTCAATCGACTATGAGTTTTTCTTTTATGTTTTTAAGATAAATACAGCGATTATCATAGATTAATATTTTAATGGCGCGCTCGTTTTCATCTGGTAATTATTTGTTCTTGGTCTTTCTACGTTTTCTCTCAAACTGCTCAATGCGTGCGTGCTTTTTAATTACAGTTTAAACAGTTTTTTTTTTAAAACTGCTGACGCGTAATATTTCACACACGTTAGAATTTTTCAAACAGTATTCTTTTATCCTTCTTCTGTCTTCAATTTTAACGTGTTATTTTAGCATGATCTATCATTTTTTTTTGTCTATTTTAAAATTTGGCGAAATGTGTTGAAAAACTGTCAAGCTTGGTTGGGTTTTTTCAAAACGTGATAAGCTATTGTAAAATTAGTTTGTAAATTGTCAAATGTAGTGAAAAACTCTGTAAATTAAACTGATAAAACAAAAAGTAAATTTTCGTAGATAATACTCGCTTTTGAACTTTGTTAATATTTTTGCTAAAAAAATTGTCTGACAGCTAACAAGATAAAATGACGTGTTTTTATTTTCGAGTAGGCCGTTTGATGTCGTTTTGTCTAGCAGATCATTTTAAAGAAAAACACAAAAGTCCTTTTCCATCCATTAAAACCTTTATGAATATAATGTTTTATCTGAGGGAAGAGAAAAAAGATATTTTTAATAACATAGAAAAAAGAGCAAAAAAACACAAAATCAACTCATAAATACAACTTTTCTTTAATTACTTTATAGTACCAACATCAGAAACACTTTAAAATGCGAAACTAATGCAATATACAACTCAAGCGCTAGACCCTTCTTAATTGTCCACTGTGTGGTATATTACGAAATACGAATTTTATAGAATGTTCGAATCAGAAAGGTATAATACAAGATTGACAAAACTTTATAACATATTAAAAATTATTAAACTAATCAAAAACGAATGCAAAAGAAAAGAATACTTTTAAAAAAAGTTTAAACACTAAACACTTTTTTTTTAAAAAAACCGCAATATTTAAAAAACATAAACTCAAAATGTTGTGATATAGTTTGTAATATATCATAAGATAATTTTAGAAAAACGGCAAATTAAACCGACGAGTGGTCAAGTGAACAAAATTTCTTATTTAAAATTTATAAATAAAACATACAAATTTAGAGAAACAACACATTTTATTCTTTCGAACCTCGCTAATTCGCTTGTTTCCGAATCATCTCTCAGATAAAACAAGAGTAATTATGTTTGTACTGCGCATAGCGTCGAAACCTTTTGCTTATATGTGCACTAATCGATAAGAGTTTATTATACAAATTTCGCTGAAAGTATTGCAAAGGCAGTGTTTTAAGATATACTTTTCTATACTTCTTTCAGTTCATTTTACGAAAAGACTGAGAAACAATTGTATGTTGTTCATGCTAATACTTCAATTAATCAAACACGAGAAACAGAATAGTTCTATAAGAAATATAACTTACATTGAAAGATTTTGTGTTCGTATTCATATTTGCTAAACCACATTGTTTTTTGTTTCATAAAAGTGAAAACAATCGTAGGGAAACATATAATAGCTAATGAAGAACTGTTCTTTATAATTATATCGGAAATATATTGAAACAAATAACACGAGCAAATTTATAAGATATTTAAACTTCATAAAAAAAACGCAACAATATTTTTTTCGAGAAAATTTTAATAATCTCGCTTTATTCTGCCCTAAAAACAAATAACAAAACACAAAATGGCTTAAAGATTTTATATTTGAATAATCAACAAAAAGGTTTATATTTGTTGAAAATATGCTTCTCTGAGTATAAAAAACTTTATTTAAATATAAAAAGAATTTTCATAAATGTAGCCTAATAATAAGGTTCATTAAAACCGAGCAAATTTATTATGTAGAACCTTTTTATATTATATTTTCAATTGGGGGCCTAGTGTAATAACAAGTCTTAATTAACTTATAGTGAAAAATATAAACTATAAGGTAAATTTAATATAGAAATTATTATTACGAAAGCTCATATCAAAATTACAAAAGAAAAAAATTTTACTTAATAAAATCTCTTTATTTTATAGTGGTCATTATTATTCACCACTAATAAACACAAGTTTTTAAATAGAAAAGAGTCTTGTTTAAATGAAAAAAAATTTAATTTAAATGAAAATGCGATATGAACGTTTGTTAACAAAACCTCATTTTTTTTGGTTTATTTTTTATTGTTCTCTTTTGATCTCCAAAAATAGTTTTTTCTGTTGCAATTTTATTGTAAGCTTGATTGATAAAAGATCAATATTGTTTGTCAAAAAACAGATTTTATTTCTTAAGTGTTTTACGTTCACTTTTGTTTTACAAAGATTTTATTTGTTTCGCAAAACAATATTTTTTTACTAAGTTTTTACGTTTACTTTTGATTGACAAAAGTTAACATTAGTTTACAAAAACAGATGTTTTTTACTTATATTTTTTTGTTCACTTTTCATTGACAAAAGTTTTCTCTTATTCACAGAAAAGTTTTTTTTGATTGTGTTTTTATGTTCATTTTTGAATGACAAAAAACGACTTTTTTGAATAGAAATTTTTTCTTAATTTATAAAAGTTAATTTTCAGTAAAAAAAAGATGTATTATGAAATAAATTCTCTCTTTTTTGGACAGAATAATACAATTAACTTTGAAAAAAGATACCATATGGTATCATAAAACGAAAATGCAAATAAAATATAACACTATATGATATCAAAAAAACATTCAACGCAGACGCAGCAATAAGATTTTTTCTTTTACAGACACTTGACCTACTTTCGCGCGATAAAAGTAAAAAGCGAAATTTTTTATTTGTGCCATTCTCTTTTCTTCCAGCTTCTTCAGACCTTTACTTTATAACTAGAAATTTAATGATTCATTCTTGTTTTTAAGCAAATACTTTTTTCTTTTTTTTTACAATAAAAAAAGACTTTCTTTTCTCTAAGAATCAAAATAGAAAATCGATTTACGAATCGCTTTTAATAATTTAAAAGGAAAACTCTAGTTTTTAAGCAAAATATATATCACATCTACAACAAACAAACACGCTGGAAACATGGCGTCAACTCCGAAAATAATAATAAACCAAAAGAAAAAAATGTTATGTTTTTAATAAAACTTTCATAAGAATCCAAAATCAAAAGCTCTAAAAAAAAGATTTGATAATTAGATGTGAAATTTTCTATTAAAACACGTAAAAACTTTTTTTAAAAATTTTTGCTTTCTGTAGCAACGTTTTTTATTAATCTAATAAATTTTATTATTACTTTTTCAGTTTCTTGAACAAAATATTAAAAAATTTTTATAGGGTTTTTATGTGACACATTAATTTGTAGTTAAACGTTTCGTTTCGCACTCAAAAGTGTTTTTTGTTTGAGATAGTTTGTAAAGAACACAATATGCATCATTCCAGCACTTTATATAAAAAAACATACTTTTAAATTCGATTCGATGAAATTTCCTCGAGATACTATATGAAATAATTTTTGTTTTCACAAGTTTTGAAAAAGACTATTCAACGTTTTGTAATTTTTTTCGTACGTGATTAATTAAAACGAACAATAAACTAACAAGATTTCGAAGGTTTTTTCTAAAGACCAAGTCAATAATATATTTTATGTAGAGATTAAGGTTTTAGATTTGACGAAGAATACATTGCCCAAAGTGAAACCTGCTCTCAAAAACTTCTGTGTGTAAAAAGACTTCCGAACAAGAGTCTTTAGCACCTGTTCAATATCATAATAATGTTTTGAAACTTACAAATACAAAAAAACTGTAACTTTTCAAGCGTCGAGTACGCAAGTCGTCTCGATCTTACTTTGCCTAAGTATAAAAATACTCGTGAAATTTTTTTTCAAATATAGTGCAGTTGATTGTGACAGCTGAGTAAATAATGAAAGAACAGATCAAAACGACCCATCAATTAATACTGATTTGGCAAGTAAGGTTTATAGTTATATTCTCATTAGAAAAATTAATTATATATCTGGTCGTCGATCCAACGCTTTCGTAAAATTGAACAAACTTTTTACACTGAAGATACTTTAAAGATAAATATGTATATAATTAAACTTAAAATTAATGCCCAAGTATTTTTGTTTTTAATTTTTTTAAGTTTGTCGTTTAAACTTTAAAGTAAGAAAATAAAGAAAGCATATCTTTTTCAGATTTTTTTGTCGTAAAGTTATCAAAACGAGATTATGATCATAAAAGTGTTTTGACTTCTTTCTATGCTACTTTATTCGGTTGTTTTCTTCCTTTTCAGTTTATTTGAAAGCTGAGAATGTGTTTCTGTTTTTATAAAAATGTTATTTAGATGATAATTTTTTTTTTTCGTAAACAATCCAGCTCAACTCAAAACCGACATCTTAAAGTATTGTTTGTCTAAATTACATTAAAAACGTTTATCAAAAAAAATTAACTTTAAAATTTTGATTTATAATTAATTATGTTTTTTTTCATCGGTTTTTTATTTTCAATTTATTTTCTCGAGTTGGCGCCTAACGGTTTTTATTGATTAAAAGAGTGTTTACAGTTTTTTAAACAAAAGATATAATTCAGCACAACTAGAAAAAACATTATTTTATCAATTTTAAATTTTTACACCACTCTCTATAAGCTTCGCAGACTTACGATCTTAAAAATTAAGCAAAAATAGTTTGGGTGACGAAAGATGGTGCGAGTCTATTAAAAATGAAAAAAAAACTTGAAAAACAGACGTTTTCTTAGCAAAATGATTTAAAATCGTAAATACGCGACCTCGTTATATATAAAAAGAATTGTTTTATGAGACCATTGCTTGTGTAAAATAAGAAAAGATATGATTTTCTCACTTCTCCACCATAATGAAGTCTTATTTAAGCCTGTCAGAGTTATTCGTGTAAAAAAATATCTATTTGGACATTTCTTTTTTGTGACGTAAGAATTCCATTGTGAATAATAAATGTGTTTATTTCTAATAATGCCAGTAAACCTCTATTAAACAAAAAACACGAACATTAAAACGAATATTTTTCTATAAACTCTATTTTTGAAAGAACAATAAGAATGTTTATTTTTAGAAAAAATAATAAAAAATAGAAAAATTACAAAGTTGTATAATAGTTAAAACGTGTATAGTAAAAATAAAAATCATAAGAGCAAAGAGCTTAAAAACTTTAAGTGTGTTAGTGAGATTTTAAGAGTGTCAAATTCTTTTTTGTAGAACTTGTGATAACTCGAGATATGATCAAATTCGAATATAATATCACAAGATGCGTTAAGAAAGTCACTCTTATCATGAAAGCTTGTTATAAAGATACTTAAGTGTCTAAAAACAGTTTATTCACATGAAAAGATAAAACTCGTTAAAAACTTTGTAGATTTTAAAAAAAATCTATTCACATGTAAATATCGAATGCTATAATTATATTTGAAGAAATGCATTGGATAAATAGTTAAAAACTTAAAAAAACCAAGTACTTCTATCAGGGTTAAAACTTTTAATACTTTAAAAAAAACCCTTTTTAAAGTATAAAAACGCTTTCGTTTTTATCGTCTTCAAACAAGTTCTTTTACTTAATTTCTTTTAAAAAAACACTTGCTTTGTCCTGCTCTCATCTTCCAAACTTTTTTTTGTCAAAGTTTATTTGAATCTTGATTTTCATAGTATTATTGTCTTTTAAAATCGTTAAAATATTTTGGACGATTCTTAAAATTGACCGTGCTTCAACAAAAACATTATATTGTAAATGATTTGTTTCAAACAAATCAAGGCGAGCGACGTTTGCTTTTTTTATAAATATTTTTCGAACAAAGATTTACAATACTCCCCTCGCTGTAAAATAAAAACGAGTATTTATGAAAAGCATTTTCAATTTTATTATCTTACCCGGGACTGTGAAAGCAAAAAAAACTTTATAAATATATATAGTTTACAAGTCCATAATATTTTTTTAAAAACATATTTCACAATTAATAAAAGTTTTAAGATCGGGACTAGTTGTAAAAAATAAACAAATGGTTTTAACGATATATACCCAAAGAAAAAAAATGTTTTTTAAAAAAGCGATCTTGATAATGAAACAAATTGTTATTTCGATCTGCACTG
Source organism: Cucumispora dikerogammari (assembly GCA_014805705.1). Classification (NCBI taxonomy): domain Eukaryota; kingdom Fungi; phylum Microsporidia; genus Cucumispora; species Cucumispora dikerogammari. Next base: position 9,871 of record SBJP01000096.1, on the reverse strand, counting down.
GGCGTATATTTTCTTTTAAATATATATATTAGCTTTTTGAAAATTTTAAAAAAAGTGTGTTATTATTTGAAGCAGAGCGTCTATTAGACAGTAGCGTATCTTAAAGAACATACTTAATTGTTTTTTGATAGAAATTCGTTTTGTTTAAAGAAAATTGCTAAAATCTTGTATTAAATTGATTTTAATTTTTTTCGTGAAAAAATTTAAAAAAAACGTTTTTTAACAAGAGACGATAAGGTTTAGCGGAAAACTAAAAAAGTAGTACAACAATTAGTAAATTGTTCGCAACAGATAAAATATAAATTGATAAACATTATATTATATACAACTGGCTTTGTTTTGTTTAAATAAACCATGTTATAATGTGTTTTTTTTTCATCAAAAGTGCATCACATATTAAAGAAACGTTTTTATTTCGATTGTTATTTTACACAATAATCATTTTTCTTGTCACTTTAGCGCTGAAACCTTTTTTTCAAAAATATCTTTCAAGGGTTTTTTTTAAAAACAATTAAACAATATGCGTTTTTTATTTAAAAAAATTGTTTAGACGCTTAAAAACTTTTTTTTGCAAATAATAAATAAAAACAAAGCACGAGGTTGAATAAATAATCAAAGCTTTTAGTTAGAGTAAAAGAAGCAAACAGGCTGTGTCTTTTTCCTTAACTCAAACGTGTTTATTTTGTGTTAAAAAAACTTAACTATTTAAAGACAAAAATGATTTTTTTATCGACATTGAATTAGCCGCAGAAAAGTAAAACATATCATAATAAATTTAATTAAAGAACAAGATTGCTGTTTATTCTATTTAAACAAGTTGACATGTTACAAATGTTTTAAAGAACAAATGAAGATTTTTTGACGTGTTTAAATAAAAAAAACAACAAATCAAATAAGTCAAAATATTCTGTAATAATCACTGACAAATAACAAGCTCTGCAAATATTTCTAACATATAAAATATATGGTCTTTGTTTGTTAGCACATCTTTTTCAGTCAATGCTGAAATTTACAAACTGAGCACCCGTTCTCTCATTTAAAAAAGCTTTTTCCCAGCGAAAGACTGTATTTTGCGTTTTTTAGAGTGTCACTTTGATTTTTAAAAGCTTTACTATTCTATTTAAGAGAGTCTATTTTTCGTTTAAAAATACACTTTCTCATAAAAGCACCCTACTTTTACATAAAAATGACTATTTGCAATAAGAAAGTGATTTAATAAATTAGGAAAAAAACACTATTAGATGAGATAGATCCCTATAACAGAGGTCGCAAATCTCTGAAGTTATTGGAGCGGATATGTGAAAATGCGACCTTAAAGGCCATATTATAATTAATTAAGCGGAAATATTCTCACTTACCAGAGGTGTTGATTTAAACGCTCAACAATGGTTTGAAAGTCAAATCAAAAAAGCCGCTCGATAAACAACGCCAGCGGACTTGAAAAAAATCTTTCGTGTGCCAGATCTCCGACAGTTATGTGTTGTCTCTCTGCTTTATTATATACGAAGATAACACTGTAAAACCGTTGAGCAGCAACTCAGTTTAGAAACAAAAATCTCACTTCTCGCTCTAAAAAAAGTTTTATATACACTTCTTCCTGCGTTTATAATTTTAATTAGGAAATATATATTATAAATTAAATAAACAAAAATGTTTAAGTAAAAACAAACTAAAGAAACCCCAGGTTCTTTTTTTAATTTTCAATTAATAACAAGTCTTCCTTTTTATTAGCAACTCTTGTCGCGTTAAGCGCAAAATTGCTGTACGACGTTCTTTAGGTGTTCTTATAATTAAATATTGTTTTTATTAAACCGTAAGTTAGTTTGTTTTAGTTAGTCTTGTGATGCAAAAAACGATAACACGTGTTTATTGTTCTTAGGCTATAAAATGATAAACTATCATATAAAGTTCTGTTTTTTACTTATGTTTTGTTTGCTTAATTAATTTATAATAGAACATTAAATAAATAAAAGTATAGTGCGGGAAGTGAGGCAGAGACAGAAGTGTAGAAGTGTTTTTTTTAAACGCGCTGAGATTATTCTTTATAAAGGATGAAATAGCGCCATTAATTTAAATATGATACTATTAAATGAAAAGTTATATTTTCATATGTTTTTATTTATGTTTATTCCGTATAAAACTTATTTTTAGAAGTTCTTTAAAGCTATATATTGTTTAGAAATTATATGAAATCATTTGGCACTGTTTATTAGATTTGAACGCTAAAATATGTAAATTGAACCGAAAGAAAAGAGATAGTTTCAGATTTGGCCAGTTATTGAAAAAGCAGAGGTACATCATAAAATATATAGAAAAAATATAATGCTCTGAAGAAAGACGAGTATTTTACTTAATATTTTTTTCTTATTGTAATAATCTTTGTTTGGAATATTAAAAAAAGTATTAGTTATTTTTACGATATGCTCTTAGGACAAATCGGGCTTATTGTTTAGAAAAAGGAGTGCTATATTATACCATTTAAATTTCATTAAATATTTATTAAGAAAAAGTTTTATCACAAAAGCGCTATCTTTTTTTAAAATACTAAAGCAGTAAAACAAAATATTTTATATTTTTGAATTTTTAATTAAAAATTTGAAAAAAAACAACATGTCTATAATTTTTTTACTTCTTTTTCACACAAGTCTTATACGAAACACTGACACAGAAGCTAACCATTCATTTACTGGCAATATAAACTACCTAGATTACCAGTTTGATGGTCTAATAACATCAGATTCATTGTTAGAACGAGAGGGTGACGGTGGTTCAGTATTGATAAAGAAAGATTTTATCGCTATAGACACATTTGAGCTAAACTCGATTATAATTCCCTTATTTACACTCAAAGGCTTAAACATTAGAAAAATCTGCTGTAGTGTTAAGCAATTTAATTCACTGAAGACTAGTCGTTTGTGTAAAAAATCTTCTGTTTTAGACGTAAGAAAACTCGGTGATACTAGACGTGAATGGTATTTAAATCATATATTTCAAAGAAGCTGTAAACTTTATATATTGCGTGATTTAAGATCAGATATGCCAACGCTCTGTGTTTTTATGACGTTATTGAAAGGGTATTCTTTCAAAACAGGACAAGAAAATTTGTTTCTCGAGTATAAGTTCAGCAAAGATAACAAAAGAAGCTGTCAAGTAGAAAAGATAAAGATTATTTTTGATCTTCAAACAAAAGAGTTCAAAAAATTTTGGGAAAAGCTAGGATATGCTCTCGATCAGAGTGAGGAATATGTTGTCGAATTGTCAAAAACAGGTGATGGTAGAATGAGCCTTAAGTATTCTAGAGAATTAGATTTTGCGACTAAAATTACATTTTATAATGAGGACACAAGATTGTCATATAATCGAGAACAAGCATGCATTCACGCGATACGAAATTATGCGCGCCGGGTAAATAATTTAAACTCTCGCAATAAGCTTGAAAACCCGGCAGTTGTTTTAACGTATAATAAATTACATGATTGTTTATCACAGAACCAAACTGAAAATACTGAACCTGTGCTTAAAACTTCGCGCATCAAACAAGCGGTCTGTTCTAATTCTCAGTACATGATAGAACGCTCAAAAAATCACACAGAACAACTGAAACATTGCCCAGATTTACATAATCTAACCCCCGAACAAACCATTAGCTCGTGTAGTCGTGATTTAACACAAGGTTTTGCTTCAGTGCCTATTGGAAAGATTCAAAGTGGATGAACAGCATAGAACAAAAAAGCGGTCATGACCAAATAAATACTTTAAACGTTCCAAACAAGTCCAATCGAGAGAAGAAAACTAAGCAATCGAATTTCTCTGAAGAGCCTGCCCCTGTTAATCATTTGCATTTTATTAAAAAAACGAGCAAGTTAGAAAAAGAAGACCTTAAGAGCTATTATCACCCTTCGTTAGAAAAACAAGCAGATTTAAAACATATTAAAGCGGTAGAACATCACAAAAATGCGAAACTTTCGTACCCATTAAAGCGACCAAATATTGTTAAAGAAGAAAGCACACCCGAAGCTTCTGATACGTTAAAGCACTTTGATACGTTTAAATCTAAAAAAACAGTCAAACCAAGTAACCTTCAAACGTTGAAAAACACGAGATGGATAAAACAACCAAACACATTAGAACAACCAAACCCGACAGTACGCCCGACTACATTTAAACACTCGAAAACATCAAGTCTGCCGAACAAGTTAGAACAACATGATAATAGCGTACACCCGGACACTACAAAACAATGTGACATTTTGAAACAACTGAATAGCGCAAAACAGTTAGATATTTTAAAACAACGAAATAGTGAAGAAGACAAAAACAGTGCAGAACAAGTGTGTATTTCAAAGCAACAGAACACTGCAGTACAATCGAACACTATAGACCTACAGGATATTGTAAAACATATGCTCACTGAAGAACAACAGAACTCCGCAGGTCGCTCGAGTTTTTCAGCACACTCGAACACTCAAACACAATTTGAGACATTAGAACAAACGGAAACTCACAAAAAACTGAAAACGCCTGAACAAAAATACAAAAATGATGTCTCGATAACTTTAAAACAACATAACTCTAAAAAAAAATCTGGATCATTAGTACAACACTCGATATCTGAAGATTTAAATTCAAAAAAACATAATACTACTGAAATGCTAAAAACATTAAGTCAACAAAACACCAATGAAAACACGAACACAAAAAAATATCAGAACACTTCAATACAATCAAACACATTAAAACAACGAAGCACCAACAAAAGAACAAAAATCTTAGAACAGATAGGTGGGACAGAACACCAGAACCCACTAGAACGCTCTAATCAGCTGAAGCAGCAAGAAATAGCAGCGATGCCCTTAAAAATAGAACAACTTGACAGCGCAAAAACCACCAACACATCGATTCAACCAAATGTGTTTAAACACCAAGAAATGCTTGAACGTCTAAGTCCGATAGAACAAACAAAGACTGGAAAACCTTTGGACATATTAGAAACACAAGAACAAATAAAAAAACAAGTTCCTTTTCTGCAAACTAGTTTTTCAGATCATTATTCGATTTCGAAATCGCCAAACAGTAAAAAAACGTTTATGCAACCGTCAGAGAAAATCTTCCCAGAACACATAAATAAACAGATGAACACACTTTCCTATCTACAAAGAGATTTAGAAAAACATGCACATGTAAAAAATTACGCAATTTCCCGAGGCTCATCGGATACTCTAGAGAATCCAGTTTTGTATAACTTATCTAGCTCCGTACAACGATCTAACACATCAGATATTCCGAAATCTCCTATACCTGAAAACGACAAAAAAGCAAGGTTTCTAGTGCTTTGGGTAATTATTGGAATAATTTGTATGTTTACTATATGTTTGGCATATTGGTTAAATAATCGAAGCTCGACGTTCAGCAGAGAGATTATACTCTAGGTAAGAAAAAACGAATTAATAAAAATTAAACCTATTTTGTTTTTTTTTGTTTTTAATGCATAGTTTTCATAATATATTTGTAAGGTTTCGTATATTACGTGCTTGAGTTATTTTATATAATATCTGTTTAATATTTGAAGTTTTTAACCTTCATTCAGCATCGATAAAATACACAATATAATTAAGCTTAATTGTTTTATAATATAAACTTTATACAGACCTGTAAACAAGTAATATGTTTTTCGTTTTGAATATATCTGGGGAAGTGTTTATTTTATCAAACGTTAACACAATCAAAGACGATTTTTACTATTTAATTACATTGTTTTTATTGTGTTTCTTGTGTTTTATTTAATATCACTAATTAACATATTGTTATTGGGCGAGATGGAAACTCAAAACGCATGCAAGAGAAGTATAGACAAACTCAGAAAAAACAGTTTTTTTTTCAGCTGATCGAATATTTTCATATTAGATTTTTTTTAAAAAACAAAAACATACATTATATCTCTATATCATATATTGAATGTTCAATTTTTATTACTCTATATCTAGCAACTTTTTTTTTTCGTAAAAATCAAAAAAATTAAAACATTACTGCGGATAAAAAAGTGTTCATTAATAACTTTTAAAATATAAACTACAGTGTTTTTTTATAGAACACGAATTTAATGTTTTAGATCTTTATTTTTTTACTAGTTGATTTTTATTGTTGAAACTTTTCTTTTATAAACTCATGTACTCGACGTTTGTGCTTGATATCAAACACCTGTCTTAGAGCGTATTAAAAAACCTGTTGTTTTTTTATCTAAAAACTTGTGTTTTTCTATATAAATAAAAGTAAGACTTTTTTTTATCAATTCTGTAGTGTTTTTTTTGATTGAACAAAGACATTTTCTTGGTCTTTGTAAAACTAAACAATTTTTTTCAATTTAATAACTCTTCTTTTGAAAACACAAATAAGTTTAATTCGAAATAAATATAAGAAACTTATATATAGACATGAACTGTCTAAAAATTAAAAAATTATACAAACTGATTGCCATTTATCAAAAAACTGTTTTATATAATGTTGATCTTTAAAGTAACATTTCGATTAAATATATAGCTTTTTAAATTTTATATTTATCGTCATAATCATAAGAAAACATCACCATCCCGGAGTAAATGACTAAAAAAAACTATTAAAGTTAAAGGCTATAACTTGGCCCAACAGTGCGTATTGGATTAAAACGGGCGATCATTTTTGATTTTTATACGAACGTTAAAAAAAACACTTTTATTCGCAGCTTATATTAAGATTGAAAATTTATTTTATTTTATACTTCTTTATGAGTAATCATAAAAAATATAATAGTTTTTTTTTATATCTTTCTTAAAAATGTTAAGATTTTATATACCTATATAAAACTGTGTGTGTTGTTTAACAACGCTTAGTTTTGTTATTGTTTGAAACAGGGCCTCTCACTTCTATTTTTTTATTCAGTCTAAACTATAATATTCATAAAAATAAACACACGTGTTTACCTTTCGCGCACACATATTTCGCTATCGATGCCATGTTGTAAGCTAAAATTTTTTAAAAAGATTTTTTTTGAGTTTCCGGCGTTGTAAACATTTTTAAAAACTTTTTATGTAAATAAAAAAAAAGCAAGTGTTGACACTAAAGGTTTTTTCTGTTTTTCCTTCTTTATTGCCCAATTCACTCTAGATTTAATCTTAAAAAATTACTCATGCGTAGATGATACTACGTGTAAAGTTTTTTTAAAAGATTTTTGTTTAATATACGTAGTATGTGTCACTAGAACAACACACAAATAACATGGACTTCAAAATATTAAACGTTTTTTAATCATATGATTTACTCATGTAAGCTAAAAAAGTTTTTGTTTTCTGCTAATCTTTGTTTTAACGCGAATAAAATACCCACCCCCAATCGTTTTTAATTACTCTTTTTATGTTAGCATCTAAAAAAAAGTTTTTTATGTTTATATCAGGAAAACACATAAATAGTATTATTAAGCCGCGTTTTTTTTAACTCGAATATTAAGAAAACAGCATAATATAGAAGTTCTCTAAATCCTTAATTTAAAATATTGTTTATAACAAAACACTCTCGTTTCAGGCATTAGTTGTTATCTGCAGCCCTGCCTTTCGCAAGGTTGTTGATAACAACCTAATTTCATATAAATTACGCAAAGATATTTTCCTTATGTCTTGTAAAAAGAAAGATATATATTTAAATTATAGCTAATAACCCACGATATATATTTATACACGTTTTTTGTATCAGTGAAATCGTTATTTTAATCGCTTTTTTACCCAAAAAATTTAATTTATTTGCATTACATATTTTTCGAATCCCTTCGTTTAATAGCAACCATTATTGATATTCAAATATATAAACAAAGTTTTTTATTATCCGAAATGTATTAATTAGAAAATAAAGATTATCTGATATTACTAAACCCAAACTACAAGAGTTAAAATAAAAACTCAATAACATAAAACGTCTTATAAAACAAACTAACAAGTTTTTTTTACTTATTAATTTCAAAGTATCTAATAAATCAGTTGGATCGCGATGTTCTATAGTAACGAAAATATTTTAGTGTTAGTTGTGCCAACAAGTAAAAAAAGTTGTTATATTCATTCATTAAATCCACAAAATTGAAACAAAAACTGTAGTTATTAAATACATTATATGATTTCCTTATTCTCAATAAATCTTTGTTTTGTCTTTACATAATTGGCAGCAAATATCGAAACCTTCACACCAACACAAACCGGGGCATCAAAAAATCTACATTTCACTGTCTGATTTTTTTATCTTTTTCACATCAACTTATGCCGTGTATCACACGTCATATATTATTTCCAGCTTGAATATACACAAAAATTTCGAATTTTGGTTATCAAAAAAAAAATGTTGAGTTGTTTTTTTCTAAATTCATTCAAATCTTTCTTTATTTATTTCAAAGTAAAAACATCAGTAGTATATATGACTTATTTATTATTTGTTTATAGTTATATACATTCCCTTAAAAAACACCAGTCCGGTTTTTTGATAAATAACAGGATTATAAACGGATTGAATTTTTTCTAAGTTAATAATCAATCATCAATATTCGAAGCCGACGTCGACATATCTTATATAGCTTATTTAAGAATTCGTTTCTATGATTGTCCTTTCATATATAAAAGCTTTATCGACTCTTCACATACTATATATCGAGTTTTGAACACAACATTTTTAAACAGTTGAATATTTGAGAATTTATTTATAGGACTGTAAAAACCTAAAACATTATATATAACTGACACAATCTGTGTTATAACAGTAAACTGGCTTTTATTTTTTAGAGTTTCACTAAGGCGATATATCATAAAAAAACTTTGTCCCTATAAAAACATACTTATAAATATGGCTTTTTATCACATCAAAGGATAATTGAATTTTATTTTGCTTATATGGTTCTCATTTCTTGTGAATTTTTGTTTGTTTTTTTATTATACTCTTTACTCGTGATTTATTAGGGCTTTAGAAATTTTCATTATCTCATACACTCTATCCCAACATTTTCAAACTTTTAAAACATTCGAAGTTATGCTAGTATACGACCGTTTATATTTGAGAATTGTCCAATAAGCTCTAAATTTGATCTTTTATATTTAGTTAAATAAAACGCAACGGCTTCTGCAAAAACACATTTTAAAAACAATTCATTATAGTCTAATATATATAATAGAAAAGTATCACATTGTCACTTTGACTTAAATTTAGCTTTATTGCTAATTGGGTGTATATGTATATATATTGTTTAGTAAAAACAAGCTTTTTTCACTTTGTATTAATTATTTATGTTAAAAGAGTGAAGATTCTCAATATAATAAGTTTTATGGACACGTTTTCAATAAAATTAGTTTCAATTTTTAGACTTATTTTATATTCCAAATCTCATATGTTTAAAACATCGTTTTGTAATTTTTTTTATTCTGATACTTTTTACTCATCTCTAGTTCTCGCAAAAAATTGAAAGCTTCAGCACATGTTTTTTTGACACTTTTCAATATAGAAACGTTTTTTTTAATATGCAAAAAGATAAGAAGATTTTTTCGTGTAAATCAGAGAGCTCATACATAATTAACGTTTGTGAGACAACTTATTAAAAATAAATCAACAAAGAATGTAGTATAGAACATGAAAAGTAAGGTTAATGAATAGATAAAAACAAATTATAGGTCCGTAATATTATTTTCATTGATTGTTTTCGATCAGATATCTCAAGATTCTAGCGAAACACAAATATTTCGCTTTATTTAGTGTTTCTTTCACTGTTTTATTATAGGGTTTTTCGATCAATTAAATAATCTTTGCAATCAATTAAATAATTTCCCGATCAATTAAATAATCTTTGCAATCAATTAAATAATTTCCCGAT
>SBJP01000095.1:3718-29017 GCA_014805705.1 Cucumispora dikerogammari | reverse complement strand
TTCATGAAAACCTATTTGTGTGATGAAAAACGAAAATTGTTTTTTAAAAGTACCTGATGATATAAATATTGAGATTCAATGGGTTTCGTTTAAAAACACTCAGCGTGTATAAAAAAATAAAATCTTCAACACAAGAAAAGTTGTTTTTTTATAAAAATACATCAAGAGAGAGAATTGTTCAGCTTCAAAATAAAAACACCACTTTATATGAAAAAAGCATGCGTTCAATCCATTGATAACATTTTCGGGCTATAAAGCAATTTTTAAAATAACTTGTTTTTTCAATACAAAACACGCTATCAAAGACTGCTTGTCGTTTATCATAAACTAACAATTTTACAACGTTTTATGCGGCCTGATTTGATCAATTTAACCCCACGAACACAGTTTACATATAAAACCAAGTGGTAAAAGTAATCCGATTTTAGTGTTACACCCAAATCTACTTAAAAAAAACACATATTGACTAATAAAACAAACCAGAACACATCAAGAAAATAACGTCCCTCTCAAGAAAAACCTTGTGAAAAAAAACGCAAAAGAACTCATTCTTCTTATATCCGGCTTATCTAAGTCAATTTTAAATAAATATAGAGAATATTAAAAAAACATTTTGTATCATATTTATAGTTCTTGCGCTAAAAATGCGCATACGAGTTTTCACCAATCCCTAAATTAGCTATTACGATTCAACCTTATACTTAACTTGGAAAAATCTTAAAGTTGTTTTATTCATAAATATTATATAATATAAACAGAAATTTAAGTTTAATTGGCACAACAGTCGCTCCGCAATTCTTTTTTTCTTCAGTTTCATAAATGACAGTATTTTTACTTCCCAACTGATAACTTTGAGAAACAGAGTTCGAGAGAATTAAATAACATGCTCTAGAAAACATAAAACTTCGTTGAACACTATTGTATACTTATTAAAAGTATAAAGATCAAAATGCTTTTTAATTAATCTAATATTGTTAAAAACCTTACTTAAGTTTTTGTTGCTGTTCAGAACCCTAAAAAATTTTTTTTAATTCCCACTTTTCATCAAACAATTTCTAATTAACTAAGACATATATATCTCTTTTTTATTATACTCACTGTGCCTTTCTGTGTTCTTAAAATAGTTTTTAACAACCTGAAAAAAGTACTTTCTGTGTTTTTAGAAACTCATATTTATAAAACATATATCACGGCTATTATATATATTTGTAGCTAAAAAAAGAACAAATTGAGCTCGATCCTAGAAATTAGAGACTAAACAGTAAACATGTGATTGAGAGAGTTTAAATCTGTCACACACAATCACCAAAATATTATATATAAACAAAATCTCGTGTTTTAAAAACATGAATAGCTTAATCCTGAATATGCAAGACATTTTTACAAAAAAATTTGAGTTTGAAAACTTTTATATTGTACGATTTATTGTAAAAAAAGAGCAGTTTTAATAAAAGATAAATTTAATTGAGTCAAAAAAAAATATATTAATAGACTAAAATTGATACTTGTTATTCATAGAAGGGTGAGTCATGTTTTATGTCACCTTACACAAAATATTTTTTTTGTTTGGTGAAAGTAAATTTTTTATTCATTCTTTTCGTGTTGCTAAAGCTTCGACGCGTCACAAATAAAGTAAAATATCAGATATTTTCTATTCGAAAAAGAATAAAACAACATTGAGAGCTTTTAGTGACTCATCTGTATCATTTTACAACACGCGTATAATTTATTGTATCTGTTATAAAAATAAAGAAAATTCAAGTAAAATTATTAAACTGCGACTGTTTTATATAAACACAAGTTTTTATAAATTTTCCATGTGTTAAAGTGCCTATTAAACACAATCCGCAATTGAAACACATAAACGACCACGCCTAGGAAAGACTTTTTACAATTAACACGCGGTTGGTTCACAGTTGTAATAAAAGTTAATAAATAAATATAACCGTTTCTCATTATAGTTTAATTAAAAACAGCTGCATTGAAATTAAACTAAGCCAAAACATTTTAGTAAAAACTAGAGTATTATATAAAAATAGCAAAATATTGGTGTTAAAAGACATAAACATTTTATTAATCTTTTTCACTGCGCAGAAAAAAAACGCTGTTCCACAAATTTAATAAAAAATAAGAACTGTTTAAAAAAAAGTGGAGCCGGAGGTTATGTTTAACAGAGCAACATTAACTTACATAAGAAAAAACAGCTGCTTTATACACCCTCCCATTATATTTTTATTAAGCAAAAAAATTTGGAGTAAAAACATAAAAATTTTACAAATACTCTTTTCTTTTTTTCTTAATAAGCCGAAAAAAAAATTTATACTGTCGTTTGAGCCTTTAAACTGAACTAAAACGAACGAACATGTATTTAATAAAAATAAAAATAATTAAAAAAAAAAACAAGTTTAATCAGTTAGTGTTTCAAATAGATAACGACGCATCAGCGAAAATAAAAGGTGGTTTTGCATGTTGATTATTAATTAAAACAAATATTGTTAATTTTTGTTTAGTTTTTGCTTAAATTTTTTTGCTAATTAAATTTCAGTGTATTTTACTTAATTAAAATTATAGTTGAAAAGCGTATAAGTACTTAAGATCGTTTATTCAAAAAATAATTGTTTTTACGCTGGTTTGTTATTACTTTTTTTTTTGTTAAATTAACTTATAATATAACTTCGTTAATCAAAGCATAATATGGGGCGAGTATTATCACTCTCAATTTTTTATTATAACACTAGTTCAGTCCTGATTAATATAAAAGCTGTTAAATCAGAACAACAGTTATTCTGTGATCTAAACGCTGTGTAATTAAATCGATTATTTAAGACTGTTTTATATAAAATGTGCATTTTTATAAAACCTTAAAGAATTTAATGATCATAATAAATGTACATATTAGCCAGTATTATTTAATTAAAAAAACGTAAAAAACAAAACACAAATTAAAAAAATCAAGAACAAATAAATATTTGGTAGCTTTGTTTCAAAATCAAGACTTTTTATTTATCATATATTTATAAAAAGGTCTTTATATATTTCGTAAACTATTATATATTTTATGAAAAGTACTCGTATTTGTATGGACATGAATAGCTTGATGGCTCTGCCATTTCGTGTTATAATATCGGTAAAGGTTTTATGGTTTTTTCGATTTTGTTTTGATAATCATATAATTAATCCCGATGAAAAAAATTTTACAAAATCTTTGATTATACGTAATTAAAATATTGTCTTCTCAGATGTAAGAAAAAAATATAAATATTTTTTTGTTTTTGCGTTTTTCACGTGTTTTCAAAAAACGTAATATTGATGGTGCTGAACAGCTGAGTATAAAAAAGCAAACAAAGTTTAAATTAACTAGTCTGTGTTTCAATATTTCAAAAACGGAAGAATTTATTAACAAAATAAACAAACAAAAATTCGATATTAAAACAACTCGTTAAAATATCAAATAATAGGTGTAAACCTTAAGAAACAAGCTGTAGTTTTTTTTTCCACAAAACATTATTTACAAAAAAACAAAAAAAATTTTATTTTCTTAGAAACCTACAAATATTTTTATTATTGGTAAAAATAACAACTGTTTTTTTAATTCTAACTCAAAAATCAGCATTTTTGAATTTAAATCCTGTCATTCTTTTATGATTTGAATATTTTCAACTTCAGTTGTTCCAGATTTAGAAAAAGAGACAGTGACAAAATAAATAGAAACATAATATTTCTGTATGTTATTCTTTTTAATTTAGGCCCAGTAGTTTCATATACAATCTAGACATATATTTTTTGGCTAGACGTAAACTCGCCTATAGGCGAGTTCACGCCGGACCATATTTTTTTAGAGAAACGCTCTAAAATAAAGCCGATCTTTTTATAGTACAGTCCGGCCTCCAAATGAGGCAAAATTTTGCCCCAAATACAGGTTTTCTCCAAAAAAACAGGTTTTTTCTTTTTTAAATATAAAACACTAAGAAACTTACTTTTTAATTAAAAAATCTAAAATTGTGCTCTCTTTTTTATTTTTTTTTTCAATGTTTGCATAATCCCTACTTTGAGTTTATAAAGCTTTAATATATATTCTGGGAAATGCCGTTTCAGAAATGTAATAATGCTACTTTTTGAGCTTTCTAAATTAACCATATTAGGCATTTCATCGCCTGTTGTATATAATCTTTTTCCCGACTGTTTAGATGAGTTTTTTGAATCTTTTAGGTCATAAAACACATCATCCAATATTTCCTCCATTAAATTAGGCTTGATATCTTTTTCAATTTCAGTTGTATACTCACTCATCTTCTTCATATACTGTTCCGACCCAAACTTCAAAGCTTTCTTAAAACAGTTAACAATTATAGCAATAGATACGCCCGCCCATGCTAATTTAGCTATGCAAATTGCATCAAATATCGAAGTATTTTAATTATTTTATCAATATTATCAGCAGAAATCTCATTATAAATCATATATTCTGTCATAAACCTCACATATTTGTCTTTAAAGGACTTAATTATACTCTGGTCACAGGGCTGGATAAGAGATGTCGTGTTTTTTGGCAGAAATATGATATCTATGTCGCTAAAAGTCGCATTAACTGAATGACATGTAGCATTATTCATAATTAATGCTACAAAACTTTTTTCTTTCGACATACGGGAATTAAGCCTTTTTAACCAGCTGATAAATATTGATCGGGCCATCCATTCATTACAAGAATGATCATATTCTACTCCAATTGAACTTAATGTAATGCCTTTTAATGCTCTGAGAGATTTTGATTTTTCTATTAGAAGCGGGGCTATTTTTTCTTCTTGTAAGCTACAGCATAAGAGCAGGGTTAATCTTTCTTTAGAAATCTTAACACCTTTACAATTATTATTGCTACTAACGAAACTTTTGGTTGATAGCGATCTATAATAGAGAGTCGTTTCGTCGCAATTAAAAACATTTTTGCTTCCATATTTGGAAACAAGGCTTTCTGCATTCTCCATTAAATCAATAGCAGCTTTTGTATCAGCTGGCTTTGACTCCCTTTTTAATGCTTTGAATTTAATTTTATGTTTTTCTTTAAATCTAAAGAGCCAACCATTTGAGGCTTTAAAATCTGGCATTGAAGCTCTAACTGCTACTTTTAAAGCCACTGTTTTTAAAACAGGGCCGTTTATGGGAATGTTCCGATTTCTTACCTCACAGAAACTGGCATATATCGCTTCGTTAAGTTTATAAAAATCTTCTTCCGAATCATCTAAACACTTTGTCTTCAGAATTTTGTCCATTTCTGATTTAATTCTAAACAAAGCTCCTTTTGATATTTTAAATTTAGCACATATTGCTCTGTCTTTCATCTTTTTCTCCTTTATTTGTTCACAAATCTGTATTTTGGTTCGAGCGGATAGTTTCTTAGACATGTATATTATAATTTCAGTTTTTTATGTAATTTCCCAATTCGAGTTTTTATTCTTATTAACGAAATTTATATTTTAATAGATTTTTTTAACTCTTTACTCCAAACTGAGATTTTTAGCATTAACAGAGTTTTCCCCACGTTTGGTTTTCCCCATTTGGAGGTCGGACTGTATATGCAAAAAGTAAAAGTTAATATAACTTAAATTTTGTCTTTTTGCGCGGTTTTTAATAAAAACTATTCAACAATCAAAATATATTTTCGATTCTGATATAAAATCTTGTGCTAAATTTAGAAAAGCTGATGTATATTATATATAGACTATATTTCAGCACACCTTTTATTTTTATATATACATATTCACATTTTCTAAGTCATATACAGAAATTAAATAACTGTTTTGGTGTATACTCTCATGTTTAACATATATTGTTACACCCCAAACACACACACACCTCCTCCCTCTTTAAAGAAATAACTATATTAAATAAATAAAAAAAAAGAGCCTCTACCCGGTATCGAGCCGGCCTTCTATAGATTACTAACATATAAGATAATAGATCAGCTACGTGGCTATAATGTTACTATATATAATCTACAAATAACGAAACGAACGAAACGAAACGAACGAAAACAAAACGAAACGAAATGAAAACGAAACGAAACGAAAAAATAAATATTAGTAAAGTTATAATAAAAATACAATAATAAAATTATAGTGGGGGGATGTTTTTGGCGTGGGGGATGTCTGTGGGGTGTAACATATATTAATAATATTCCGAACATATATTGGAAAGTGTTTATATAGTTGTGTACTTAGATACGTGTAGTTTTACATTAATTAATTTACATCTTTGCATATAAGTGTATAACAGTATAAAAAGATAGACGTTTCTGACAAATATTATGATATAAGAGTATATTGAAATAAAAAAAAAGTTTTGATATTTTTATCGAACTAGACTAAATATATTCTTTTCAAATCTACAGGTAAGAACCTTAATTACTACCCAGCTTCAATGAATTCTCGAAGGTTCGTCTGGATAGAAAAAATACATAGCTTTATGTTTTTCAGAGTTATGTGTTTGATAATATCTGATATATCTATTTATGTTACTGTTCTTATTAAATATTTCTTCGAGAAAAAAAAAGAAGCTTTTTTTAACAAAAAAATTTGAGATGTGAAACGATAAGCTTTCATTTTAAGTTCCGTGTAGTAGAAATAAAGAAATGAATATATGTACTACAGTGATTTTGTCTCGGTAACGATAAAAGTGAATGTTTATAAACGCTTTTCAATGTTGATTAACTGAAAACACGCTTTTTAAATTATCTTAAAATTCATTCAGTATAAACTAAATATTTGAAACAACGATTTTCAAATTTCGAATAAATAGACAAACTGTTAACAAATAAAAACCGGCTAAAACTAGTGACTCAGATAAAAAATTTAATAATCTGAAATCTATAATAAAACTACGATATTTTGTTCTCTATATAACAAGACGTGTCAGAACAAAATATGAAACTCTCTATAAGACAATTCTTTTATAATTGAACCATGGTAAAAAAAAGAAACATTTCACGGAATATAGTCAATATATTGAAAACTGCCAGCAATTTAAAGATAAAAATTGAGTTGTTTTAAAAAAAACTTCTGTTTTTAATATTGTACAAAAATGAGCATATTTTTTAAAATAACTAAAAAGTTTTTATTGATTTTCAACGTAAAATAATGCAATTAATCGTTTCGTTCGCGAATAGAAAGTAACAGCCTTTTTTAAAATATATGCTTTTATTTACGAAACAGAAACGATTTAAGATAATTTATAAAAGCGAAAATGTTTTTCTATATTGTTATATTAGAAATTTTTTGTAGTTGTAAAACAAGTTGCTATTTCAACTCAACAGTTTTTTGTCAACAGAACATTTTTAAAGTCATAGTAATTTTTTAAAAGCTGATTTTTTATGTAAGTAAATCGCTATAAAATATCGTTTACATAAAAATCTTGTTAATGTTTATGTCAAACAACAGAAGCTGTTAAAAATCTTCCCTTACAATATAACTATTCGCTTTTTTTTTACCTGGGAATAAAATCACATTAAAAAAAAGACACAGATGTTTAAAATATATTGTTCTATAACTAACATCAGAGCTATGTTATAAATATAAACAATACGTTAAAAAAAACTTGCATATAATATAAACAAACTATTAAATATCTTGGTGTTCGCTAAGTTTTGCCGTTTGACGTCTAATTTTTTTTTTAACATAGACAACTCAAATAACCAGAATTGATAAATGATTAAATGTATACAAGGCTTATATACAATACATAGATTATATTTAATCAAGTAAAGACATATTATTGATCCCAATTGAAAGATATCATGAAAAGACACTATGAAAAAATAATATAAAAAACTCTTAACTTATCTTCAAGAGTTCAAAAGCCAACAAAAATATTAAACTTTAGTTTTATAACTAGCTGTGGGCTTATAGGGTTTTTTGCAAAAACAATCAATTTGTTAACAAAATATGGTTTTAAATCAAAACAATTTGAATGGGCTTTTCAACTCTATTCTTTAAATATGTAATTTCGTCTGTGAGTGTTTTAACTGCAAAACAACATACGTTTGGTTGAAAGCTTTCTCGCTTTATCTAAAGCGATTGCAGATGTAGATACGCTTTTCTCAATATATATATTTTTTCACAGACAGATTTTAAAAAACAAACATATTTTTTTATTATATAATAAGACTTACCTCTCTCTGAGCGATCATCAACTGAAAATCACTTAATGCGAAAAGCGGATAACCGACTAAACTAATCTTCGGCAATCATAACTACTGGACAACGTGTTTTAAATTACGAAACCTTTGTTTGCCCGAGTATAATGAGACTGGTTGAAAAATAAAAGCTTTTCGTTTGATTTTTTTAACATAACATTTAATAACCCAATTGACTTAACAAATATCGACGCCAACAAATCACCTATAAATATAAGAAGCTTTAAAAAAAATTACTTTTAATTTAACATCAATCATAAAAGTGTCGTTGTTAGAAAATCGAATATATAGATCTTTTAGAGACACGATCTGTTTTCGGGGATCGCTTTCGACTTTATGAACAGAATGTTAGCTATATTAACCCTTATTGTGTTTCTTATTCTAACATAATTTTTCGCTTTCCAGCTAAACTCTTGACTTTCTTTTCTAAAAACGCTGTTTTTAATTTTAGACCAATTTCTAACGAAATCAGTATATTTTTCATAGTATAATAAGTAAAACCGCAATTGCGTTTCTTTCATTTTTAAATTCTTAAAGCTTATATAAGTCGCTTTTGTTTGATTATCTGTTTTTTATTCTCTATTTATATAATGTTCATAAATATTAGAAAAAATAGAGATAATAAACTCATTTTTTGGATTTAAAGTCTTATAGTCATATAAGCGCAAATGTTTTAATAATATAATATATACTTGTCGTAAATATCAAAAAACATCTTCGAATAATGTAAGTAATCTTATCGAATGTAATAATGGGTTTTTTCGAAGATAAAGCCTAATGTCAGTTTTTTAATAACAAAAAGTCGAAAAATTATATTTTTTATTAACATAACAATAAGACAACAAAATAATATCACAATATATTAAAAAGCAAGTTCTACATAAAATAACACAACAACAACCCCAACATGGCAGTAGAAGAATTAACAATGCAAACTACAAAATTAACACCCGAACTTATAATATCAATAAAAAACGACATTAAGCCAATAATACTAAGTATTTCTATTTTAATTTGTATTTCACTCTCAACTTTAGGCTCATCCATTGGAATCACAGAATCAGCCACTGCACTTTCTCTTTTAATTCACCACCCGGGAGTTCAAATATACGTTTATGTTATTGGTGCGTTCACTTTATGTCCCTTTTTACTTACTTTATTGGGTGTTATAATGAAAAAGGAGTATTTCAAACACGATATTCCTATAGATAAAGTTTTTGGCGTTTCAGCCCGGTTGGTGGCTTTTGGCATAACGAATTTAGCAGCCGGTTATGCAATGGGAAAGGTTAGTCACGATTGTATTAAGATGGTAGTTAAAGATAAAACTTCGTCTTTTAAAATTTATATGATCTATAGTCTGTTGGAGTTAATAGTTATATTTGGTTTTATTAATCTACTTCTCTAGGCTGTGTTTTTCTACCTAAAGGTTTTTAATTAATTCGTTAATAAATTGAAACTTTTTTGTTATCATAGAGTTTTTTTTCTTTATTTTTACACGCTTATAGATATTATAATACGAAAAGAACAGTCTAATAACAAAAAAGTCTCAATAATATTTATATTTTCATTCCATAATTATGAAATCTGTGTTTTTTATCGGACAAATTATTCATAATAAATATGATAAACACTTGGAATAATAAAACTGTTTGAAGAACTTTTTGTATATTGCGCAAAGAATAAAAAAAGTTTTCCCAAGTATCTGGAGACTCTAAAGTCAATTACTTATTGCTATGAATAAAAGTTTAAATACGACATATAACGTTTTTATAAAAATAATAAATAATTGACATTCAGATTCTAATAATAATTAAGTATTAGAAATAATTAAGTGTCAGAAAAAGTTTTTTTAAAAAATAAAAACATAAAAACCTATAGAAACATGTTATATTAATTGCATATGAAATTAAATAGGAATATCGGACAATTTACTAGTAAAAACGGGATGATCTGTAAATAAGAAGTTATCAAAGTTGTAAGATTTAAGATTTAAAAAAACATATATTTTGATTCGAACAATACCCCCTTTACAGACATTATATTCTTAAAGAATAGCAACTAATCTATTTTGTTTCACTATCGTTAGCGACAAATTGTTTTTTTAATGAAAAGTATATTTTTATCTATTGTTAACGCCAAATTAAAAATTTTAATTATCAAAAATATTTATTTTTCTATCGTTAGCGATAGTTTTACTCTTCTTATCAACAAATTAAAAAACTTTTCTTTCCTAAACGTAAATGACAAAATAAAATTTAAAAAAAAACAAAATAGATCATTTATTTTCAAAAACAAGAAACACTAAACACTATTATTTGAAGAAACATCTAAAATTAATTTTTATTAGAAAACGATTTAAGTTGTGACGAATACACGATTATACAGAAAAAAAAAAAGATATACACAAGCCCGAATAATCAACCAAGCGCTCGTAAATAAAAAAAAATCAAAAATAAACAAATTGTAGTTTTTAAATACAATCAAAGCCTTTGGTTTTCTTAGTTTTGCAAAAAATAAATTACTCAAAACCGAGCGTGCATGTAATAATAAAGCTTTTTGTTAATGATAGTTGGGTGGTATCAAAAAGACAAGTTGGCAACAGAGTCCCAAGCTTTTTGATAAAAATAAGTCATATATAAGAGTTTCTGTAGACGTAAATCCTGTGAATACGTTAAAAAAATATAAAAATTTTTCAAGTAAAAGAGATATTTCTGTAGATGACAATATAGCCGATTGTTTGTTTAAAGAATTTTCATTATACTTTTAAATACACTGTTGTCATTCCCGTATACGAAACTCTCATGAAATTATCGAAGGAGATTTTAATACGCTTGCGGGTTTTCGCAGCTATTGTTTTAAATATAAAACAGAAACGTGGTTTTTGTTGTTTAGTAAGTTAAGTGTCGTTTATCTAACAAGAAGAGATATATATGTTTAGAACAGGCCCCATAATAATCAGAACGTTAATAAGATTAATAAATATTGTGTGATAACGACAGCACATAAAAATAGGGTGACAAACCGGCTTATAAACGACATTTCCGTTTTCGGCGAATATTTTAAAACATTTATCTTAAGTACTAAAGTTAATACCTTTTATATGTGAGGCTTAACAGTTTTTTTTATTTTAAACGGTTCAGGCACGCCCTTGTTTTGGCTTGCCAACTGCTTTGATTAGAGATTGGTTTGTTTGAAATATCTTGTCTTTTACTTTTTGTTATTAAATATTATCGAGAATTGCTTCAATAAATAGAAAAAACATGTCTTCTTTAAAGCGAGAACACGCAATCTTATTAGTAGATTTTACTATGTGAGATATAGAATTTATTGTTGCGAATGATTGCGAAGTGTTTTTTATAGAATTGCTAACAGCCGTTGAGATTATTAGAAGTAGAGAGTCTTTTTATGAGTAAAATTTTTGCTTTATTTTTTTTATATTATAATTCTTTAGCAATATGCTTGTTGTTAGCAGCTTTCAAAAAAAATACGGCTGGGTTATTGTTTTGAGAAAACTATATCCATCTTTGTTTTTTTATGTTTTATATTGTCGCGAACGATAGAAAAAAAATGTTTTTTTTATTGGAGTTTTTAATTTATCGCTAACGATAATGAAGTTCTCACTAGCGCTAAAAAAGAAAATCTTTTTTTTCATTTAAATTTTTAATTTGACAATAATAGTAAAACAAAATTTACTTTTAATTTCAAAAATTAACTTGCCACTAACGATAAGGAAACTTTATAATACAAAAAAATGAAGATATATTAAAAAATTGTGCTGAAACTTACATTTTTAATTCATAAGATCGATGAACAGTTTTTTAGTCGCTTACCTTGGCATTATGAATGAAAGATTACCGTGTCTAAAAAACATTTTTTCTTTCAACTTAACAACTTAAAAACACGATCGCAAACAAAAAAACTAACAAACTTTTGTAGATTAATTTAAATGTAAAAAAACGAATAATTTAAATAAATGTTTATCATTGAGTGTTTTATTATATTCCGCGACTAAGCCACCATATAAAACTAACATATGTTTTTTTATCTGACATCAGCTGTGTTAAAAGATATTTTGTTTGTCTTAAGTGAAAAAAACAAGTCTTTATACTTAGGAAGCTAGGTTTAATGTGAGCGAAAAAATTATTAATATGACTATGTTGATATAAACTTATTTATCAATACGACTTTTTTTTTGAACATGCTGCTATTGTTGAGATATTGCAAGTTTTTGTTGTCGCACGCTATCTAATATACCTGATTTTTCTACGCTTTTTTTTTACACAATCAATGATCTTTCGTACTCAAATTACTATCGTTATAACTCAATATTATAGGCCACTGATGATTGTTTGTTTTTCGTTTCTCACTAAAGAAACTAAATAATTATTGAGTCTCTTTAGCTATTTTGATTTTACACTTAATATCACTTTAATCTAGAGACTGTAATATAGAGAATGCGTCTTTGGTAAAATTTAAAGTTTAATGTTAGAAAGAATTGCAGTTTTATGAACAGATAAGTTATATAAAAGTAAAAGTATGACTCGACAGACTCTACTTAGTCACTCATTCAAATTCCTAAGATAATTATTAAAA
This sequence comes from Cucumispora dikerogammari, assembly GCA_014805705.1. Taxonomy (NCBI): domain Eukaryota; kingdom Fungi; phylum Microsporidia; genus Cucumispora; species Cucumispora dikerogammari. The sequence continues at coordinate 16,236 of SBJP01000095.1, read as the reverse complement.
AAAACTTGCCGTCTTCTGAAAAGACCTAAAAGAAATATACGTAAACATAATGAAATTAATTTTTTGTTTTTAAAGCAACGTGGCTTTTTGAAAACTATATTAATAAGGGGGTCGTTCGTCGCTAACATGTTGTGATCGAACATTAGAGTTTTTCTAGTTTTATTAATTTTTAAATTCATATTGTTCGTATTCTTATTTATAGCATATGACTAGTTAATATGCTTTCTTATATAGAGATTCTGTTTTCTCTATATTAAAAAAATTATCATCTTTTTATCTTCTTTATTTTTAGAAATTTCAATATATAATACTCTACGACAGAGATATCTAAGATCACCACTCGCTGTGAAACGTTATATATTTTACTTCGTTATAAAAACTTGATAGTATAATAAGTCGTGATATTTAATTTAAAGATCGCAGAATCCTTTTTATACCCTTTTGCAAGAAAATCAATAGCTTGTCTGAAAATAGATACATTCTTATTCTAATGAGCCTGCAGTTCTTTTAAAACACAATTTTCAATATTAAAATACTCCTATTTTTATTTGTACGGTTTTTCCTAAGTATGAAATCGTCTGAAATAGGTTATAATTATATCATATTGACATTCCAGCGACGTTCTTTCGTTCGAAAAAGTACGTTAATTTTTTTTTCTATTTTGTTTTATTTATACTATTTGTATTTTTGTCTTTATATTTCCAAATCTTTTTCTTTATCGCAAGTTTAATAGTTCTGTACAATTTGGTATTAGAACTTTCAGACATGTTAAATTTTTTTCTGAATACTATTCTAATTTTCTTGAATCATTGGAGTATATTAAAAAGCGTTAATTTTTTTACTTAGAAAAAACAGCAAATAAAAGCCAAGAAATATTTTTAGAAATAAAAACGTTTCTCGTCGCCATTAGTAAGGATGCTGAAGAGTATTGTATTTAAGAAAACGGCCAATAAGTTATATATTTGTTGAAAGTTTTTATTCAAAATAGCATCTTTTTGTGTTAGTTTTTTTTCCGGGAACTGTAATACTATTATAATATCTAAAAAAGATAGCCAGTTAACACACTTCAATTAAAAAGGCATTTTCTCTAAGAGCTTCTCAATAAAAATTTACGTGGTCTTAAAAAGCTGCGCAGTAACCGACCAAAATCCCGACATGCTTATTACAACCGTATTTATAATAACTTAGATATTTTAGTAATCTTAGGATATTATCAATTCTTTTAACGTGAAAACTAGTTTCTCAATTGGATTTAACTGAGGGTGTAAAGTGCATCATTTTTAATTGAACTATGCTTAAATGCTTATTTTTTTTAAGATTCTAATAGTATTAATGTTGTTAGTTTTTGATTAAATATTTTCAAAGAAGTTTTAATATTATAAACAACCTGTATGTTTTTTTTCTGAATAGTATCTGTAGAATAAACATAAAACTATAAAACAAACCACTCTTCAATGTAATAAGGTCTCAATGTGTTTATAAACGAATTATTTCTGATAAACTTTCGAGTAATATATCACTCATTGATTCTCTTGTGAGAGTTATGAAATCTTTATATCTAACTGAAAAATGTGGTTCTAAAAAACTGCAAACTACAATAAAATTTTATTAGTCACAGCTATAAGAAAAAAATGGCTGTTTTTACTTTGCCTATTTAAGTCCATTTTTGTATATATTCTTTATTTAGACTTACATATTTGTATGAAACAGTAAATAAGTGACGTTATATAAAAGAGAACTATGATATTTACATCAAATATATGCTATTCTTGATAACATAGTATATTAACTTTATAATATTTCGCAAATACATAAAGCTTTCTGTTTCGTTTGTCATCTGTCTTTAGTAAAGAGGTAGTGATAAAAAAAATTTTTTTGTATTTTTTATTCAAATATATATATTCGATAGAACTTGGTGTAGCCACATTTTATAGCAACGGTTAGAAGATATATTTCGCTTAGCGGCTTTTCGACTCTGTTTGGAAAGTTGCCTTTTCGACCTCAAATTAGATGGGCGGCTTTTCGATCAGGAAAAAATGTATTGTTAAAATAAAGTTAGAATATGAAGAAGAAAAAAAGAAAGAAAGTTAATTTACTTATCGAATTTGAAAGCCTAGACAGGGGCTATTAATGTTCTGTACTGATCTAGGGTGAGATTTGTTTCTTTCGTTGCATTCGTTGTTCGTTGCGTTCGTTGTTCGTTGTTCGTTTTCGTTCGTGGTTTGTTTTGTTTTTTATTCATTCGTTTTCTGGTTCATTCGTTTTCTGGTTCGTTCGTTTGTTTTGTTTGATCGTTTCGTTTGTAGTTCGTTCGTTCTTTTATTCTTTCATTTGTTTTGTTTGTTTGTATCTTGTTGATGTGTAAATACATTAAATATTTAATTATTTCTTTTATGAATTCTTGGTCGAAAAGCCGCTCATTTAATTTAAGGTCAAAAGACGATTTTGCGCCCTGAGGTGAAAAGCAGCTCAGCTATTTTTTACCCGAATACATATATTCGCAAAAAATTTGGTGATATAGCCACATTTGATGGCAACAGTTAAAACATATATTTTATGTCTTTTTATTCTGGCAAGTTTATAAATATTTTAGCATATATATCTTTTACTAGAATATCGGACTTCAAAGTAGAACGTCCATGGTTGCTGGTATGTTCGTAATATGAGTACAAACGACATTCATACAAACACAGAACATTGTTTAACGTGTCTGATATATCACAACGAGTTTTTTTTATTTCTCTTTTTTAAAAGTAACAAATAACATAACTCCCTAGGTTTCTCAATCTATAAAGAAAAAACATTGTACTATGTTTAATAACGATGTCACTTTATTTTTTTTTAATAAACTTGAAGTCAAGCGTAAAGTTCAAATCGCTTTCGTTCGTTTTTTAATTAAAAGTTGTTTATGAGATGTCACACAAAAGAATATAATATAATTACCACTATACATATGCTTGGTCCATTTTGTCTTTCTTGAATAACTTTAATTACATTCTTTATTTTTAAAATATTCTTATTTTTAAGCACACTTATAAAACATAAAAACGAGTTTCTATTAAAATTAACTATCTGATAACTTTTGATTATACTGTTATAAGAAATTTCAATGGTTAATTAAAATTCAGAGCTTTAGTAAAAATATTATAAACATTTTTTAGCAGTGATCTTTATATTCATAATTAAATGACGAAGCGACAAACGTTTTAAAAGACCGGTGAAGTTTAATCTATAATTGAAACTTTTTCATATAAAAGAGAACTATACTTATTTTAAACTATATAAAATATTAATATTATGTTCTCAGATGAAAACACAACTGAATACAAAATTTTATATCAAGCCTAGGTTTTTTATTAAGTAAAATAAAGACACATAATCAATGTTTTAGCAAGTAATATAAACTTAAAGCGTTGTTTATAATATATACCCGCGCCGTTCTTATTATATATTAACTATTTTAGGAAACATGAAACATTTCTTCTGTTTAACATAAATATAACCAAAAATATTATTTTGTTTTTTCAATAATATATCAGAAAGCAATGTGTCGTTTCTCATATACATTGAACACTGGTGTGATCTAATGAAAAGCATAATTGTTTACATTTATAAAACCGTATATTTATAATAGAGATATAAAAAAATGTTGCTTTCACACAATAAACTTGAGACAATGTTTATCAAATTTCTATTTTAACTATACACTGAGTATTACAACGCTTTTTTATTTTTAATTGGCTGTCTTATGACCTAAACTTTTTTATTTTCTTACTTATATATCACTGGGAAAAATAATGTCTTTTCGTTATGTTTTTTAAAACTTATTTATACACCACGTGTAAAACAATGCTATAACTTTGTTTTTGAAGCGTGTATATATTGGTTTCATCAAAACATAGAAAATCTTTTTATAGCATATTTCAGCTTCTGACAAATTAAATTAGTGTTTTTAACTTCAAATCTGTTGCGGTAAAATCCGGGTATCGGTAAAATCCGGGATGGGATTTTCATTTAAAAATATAGAGATTTATTAAAATCATTAAATAAGCCTGGGTTAAATCCGGGATAGGATTTTTAAATAGAAAAATAAAATAATTATAATAAAAATGTCTATCCGAGATTTTTACGAAAATTTCTGGTAAAATCGGGGATAGTGCTTTTTACTATAATTATTTTATTTTTCTATTTAAAAATCCTATCCCGGATTTTACCGCGAGGCTTACTTAATGATTTTAATAAATCATCATATTTTTAAATAGAAATCCTATCCCGGATTTTATCATACCCGGATTTTACCGCCACACAAATCGACCCTTGAATTTAAATACGCTATTTAAGACATAAAGAAAGTTTTTTGTTTTTTGAGTGTCGCGTTAATATTAAAATTATCTATCGTTTGCGTCGATATTAAAAAAATATATCATACTTTGCCGGGGACGAATATTAAAAACTACAAAGCGCGTTTTTATATAAATTAATGTAGAATAATGATAAAAAATAAAAAACGTTCTTTTTTGTTATAAGAAATACTCTATGAGTAAAAAAAATCTCTTATCTTTTTCAAACAGACTAGGATATTTTTCCAATATACGAAAAACCGTTCGATTTGTCATTTTTAAAGTTATATAATAAAATATAATAGTCCAGTTCAGTATTTCGCTATCAAAGTGACATTTCACTACATATACTTTAATTAAAAAATTATGTAAATTTATATATAATATCATAAAAAACAGCAAGTTCAGAAATTAGCACTTATATTAAATCTTCAATTTGAGAATAATTAAAATTTTCTGATTATGAATAATTCTGATTTAGATTTTTATAAAAAATATTAACTATTTTTGGCTAGTTTCTGTCTTTTTTTAGTCAAATGTGCGTCGTGGGCACAAATATCAAATAAAATGCTATCTTTTTGATATATTCTTTTTTTTTAATTTAATGTTTTGTTCGTTGATCAAGACCTGGAAGAACCTGGACGTTTATGTTGTTTCTGTTTTTAAAAAACAGGTATAAAAATGTTAAAATTTTAACTTTTTTTAAATACTATTTGCTCATTAATTAACTTTTGCGATGTTATTTTTTAATTATTTTTAAATGTGAAAAAGTCTATAATTAATAAGGCTCATCAATGCAATTAAATGTAAATAGAGAAATTTAAATGCGTATAAATTCAAATAGTGTTTTTAAATGGAGAAGAATGTAAATTATTTTAAAAAAGTTTTATTATCTTTTTTGTTTTCTTTTCACTCTAAGAACAAATAAAAAAATAAAGATTGAGTCTATCTGATACTTTGAAAAAAAAACTGACATTTTCTCTAACAATTAGGAGATCCAAAAATAATAAATTTAATTAACTGAGAATAAAAGCTTTTAATTGAAAACAATTGAATTCTTTTTTTGTAAATTTTCAAACTTTTTTTCAATCTCTTCGCAAATGTAAAAAACTCAACATTGTGTGCTGTAAATTATACATAGTTTCTCCAAATGTAATTAAAAGAAAATAAAACATCTTAACTGTAATAAAAACAACTTTTTTCATTTAGCAGCGTATTTTTTTATAATTTAAGTATGTTTTTTGAAAGGGTTTAGTAATTGTGGCGATTAAAACTGCTATGTTTGCCAAAGTTTATATATATTAAAACATAATAAAGACAAAAAGTGTTTTCAAAATTCTTTTATAACTTCGTCGAGTTCGTTAGTAATATTTCGTTTTCTTATTCGTTTTAAGTGTAGTCTGTGTTGGTTGTTTTTAAAGAGTATCTGTTAATAAAACTTTATAGTTTTTTTAATTTATTATATATTTAAATATAGATGTTACAGTTTGGTATATGTCGTGGGTTGCGCTTTTCATAATAATCATAAACAACCGTGTTTTCTCCTACATTCCCCCTTCGTAAAAAGAGATTATTTCTTGTATAGGTATAAAAAATTAAAACAAAGTAATATATTTAGGTGTTCCTATGTTACTTATGTTTTTTTAAAGCAACAAAATTTTTCTGTTAAGAAAATATTAAAGCGTTTTTGTCAGCACAAAAAATATTGATTTTATTATTTGGCTTTTAATGTGAATAAATGCGGCGTTAGAAAACCAAATTTTTAAAAACAAACTTTTTAGTTATAGGGGCCATATTTTATACTGGGCGTAAACTGTGCAACCTTACCCTTCAATAGCTGAATCGTATTTTTAATATATTGAACAGCCTTCGATAAAAACGCAAAATTAAGCCAAGTAAATATAAATCAGCTTCTATGTGTATCAATAAAGTACACAATATTTTGAATTATGACTTGATATATTTATATAAAGAGTATTTATGGGCTCCTGTATAAAAAAATATCGAAAAAAAGTTTTAAGCACTTAAATATTATCAAATGACATATATTACTTCTGTAAAAATAAGCATTTATTTTAAAAAAATACAAACAACATGCGGTTTTTAATAATTAAAAAAGTTTTCAAAAAATAAAATATATAGTGCTTAAGAAAAAGCTAGCCGCCTTATAGTATTAAAAAAAACTGAGTAACGAAATTATTTTAAACATTTAACTTGGACTTAAAAACGTTTCAACTTTATTTCTCAGTATATTAAATATGAAATACACAACCAGTCAGTTTATAATAATCCAGTATAATTAACATCCTTTGTATTTACTAGCAAAACCTTTCTGATAAGTTAATGTGAAAAGTATCTCGTTACAAAAAGTGTTCTTAGAAGCAACTAGTCGGTTTGTTGGCGTATATCAAGTATAAATTTTTATTTAACAGTTTTTTAATTACGAAATAAACTGGTCTCCAGTTGTGTTTTTTGATAAGAAAAAATTAGATTTAGTCTTTTATTTTCGGGAGCATTAACTCTAATAGCCTTGTAATATAGAATCTTGGGTAGAGTATATCTTCTCGTTTTTATACCTGAATGTAAAAAGTTATGTTTTTGTCAATTAATTACAGCTTTTCCTATTCTGTGATTTGATTATGAAAACGATGACTGCCTAAAAACACTCTTTTTATCAATTATTTTGGGATACATGTTCTATTCGCCGTAGTATTTATAATATTGTGTCTTTTCAGATAAATCGAACGACTTTCCTACTCTGTGAGCATGACTATATAAGAAATGAATGAACAGTTCGAGTGCGTATAAACAGTTTTTCGCTTTTAATTTCAGTTTATAAAAAAACATATCTGATTTTAATCAGAAATAATGATATGAGTTAGTTAAGAAAAAACAGCATAATTCTAATTGTGAAAAACCGCATTAAAATAAATAGAGACAAAAATTACTAAAAGTTAATTGAGACAGCCATATTAAAATTTAATAAAAAGAATGTCACCAAAATAAACTCTAGAGTTTTATCTCATGTTATTCATTTTTCGACTATAAAAGTTATAAACACAGACTGTGTCTTTCTGTGGCTGGAAAAACTATAAAAATTACACTCAAGAGTGGAAGTAAAAAAAAGTAGATATACTCAAACTATACATAACCTTTCTGCGGAAGGTTTTCGCATCTATCGAAATGATAATTAATGGATATATATGCACACACTTTGTATTTTTAAAGATAAAAGCCAATTTTTTTTGTAATATTTTTATTATATTAAAAATGCTCAACTAAGATCATCTTAATTAACTTTTAGTAAAGAGGAACGTCTATAATTGCAAGTTTTCTTTTATAGCGAACACAATTTAATTATGTATTATCAACAGTAGTTTACCTGAAATTAAAGTAATACTCACAAAACTGAAATAATCCGTTTGTTTCTTTTTTGTCGGCTTTTTATTTTATTATTAACAAGATTTAACTTTTTTAACTGTCTCGCATTTAAGGGAAAAAAATTTTTTATTATTCACACAAGTTTTTACTTTCTGGTTGTTTTTCGGTCTTTAAATATCAATTTAATATAGTATTTTTTATATTAAAATAAAATATAATACGCCTTAATCGATTGATTATTAAACCGAAAAAAAAACCATATTCTAAAAAAGGTCTAACGGAGACTCGAACTCCGGTCGTGAGGATCAGAACCTCAAGTGATAACCACTACACTATTAGACCAATATAAATAACAATGTTCAATTTTGAACAATAATTTGTTTATGCTAAGTTCTTCAACGTGATAAAAAGTTCTCTTTTCTTTAAAATAAAAACAGTTATTTCTTTTAAAGCTTTAGTTTTTTTTCGCACTGTTTTTACTAAAAAATCTTTTTTTCTTTACAGTCATTCTGCTCCAAAGTTTTATTTTTTTCTTTAATTTTATTATAGACGAAAGTTAAATTTAAACTGTTGATGTTAATGTTTGTAGAAAGGAGATTTTCGTTAATTAAAAGTATTCTCAAGTCAAGCCCTTTTTTTCGAATTAAAAGAATTAAAAAAACACTGTTTTTTTAAATAGAGACAAAAATAAAAACTCTTTTTATTCCATTACTCGATAATAGTGAGAAGAATTCACAAACATTTTACTATAAACAACAACTCTGCTATTCTCAAGACGAAAAATAAAAATAAAAACTTTACAATCAACTCACAGTAAACACATATTTTTATAATTGTCTAAAAAAACACTTTAGGTAAATTTAAAAAGCTTAACACGACCAGCTTTTTTCTAGTTGCATCAACTAATTTAGTTAAAGCCCTGTTTTTATTGAGCAGCTGTCTCGTACACTTCCCCTACTATCCTCTCTCAAGTGTAGTGATAAAAAGAAAACATCGAAATATCAAAAAACAATTTATTGAAAGAATATTTGAATATTAAAAGAAAAACTTTCGAAAAAATTTTCGTTTTTTTTAAAAAAGAATTTGTTGAAAAAAAAATTGTTGAAAAAAAACGTTTAGTTTCATTAATTAAAGAAAAAAATATATATTTTTAAATGTCTAACCGAGACAGTGTCTTCCGTCTCTTTATATAAAATGAAAGAAAATTCGTTTATTAAATTGCATATTATAACAAAAGAACAATATCCCGCATCAAATTATCATAGAATCGCCGATTTCGAAAAAAAATTTTTCTGTTTAACTTACACAAAAATCCAAATATCATCTGTCGTATTTACAAAACAAAGACGAAGTTATTAGTAATAAAGTTTCAAATCATTTATAAATGCCTGTGTATTTTATTCGTAAATTTTTATCGGGCAGATAAAAGCAGTTTATATCTAAACAGCGGATAGTTTAAGTATCTAGTTTTTTTTTATTTGAAAAAAAAAGAACTCAAGAGCAGTATATTGATCAGATTTAACACTTTAGCTTTATATTTAATATATTTATATTTTCGTCGTAATTCTCAAGATACCACTATAATTAAAATTTTTTTTTTAATCTCAATATATTAACATTTTCAACATAAAACACATATAGATCTCAACAAGATTTCTTAAACTTTTTAACAAATTAAAATTCAAATATGGGTTATAGCAAAATAAGAAAAAAACTTTCTTTTTCAAATATATCTCTTAAATTGAAATATAATATTCTCTTTTATATTAAATCTTTGTTTTTAACAGTTGTTTGTTTTTAATTATTTTTTTGATTTTTTTGTCACTTTATTATTATATATGTCTTTTCTCATAAATCTTCATCTTTTGACTAAAAAGATTAAAAAATTTTTAAATTACGCCAATTGATAAAATTAAATTTCTTCAATTATTTAATTTCTTGTTTTCTTTATTTATTAAATTTTTTCTTTAATTAAGGATTATAAAAAGCAAATTTTCAAAAAAAAAGTTTTTTTTAAACAACGATTATAATTTTTTATATTTGCGTGTTTAATTAAATACGAAAAGAATTTATGTTATATGTAAAAAAAAGTTGAATTAAGAAAGAATATTAAAGTTCAAAGGCGAATGTTTTCAATTACGGGGTTATGCTTAAAAATTTTTTTTATTGATTGTCTTTAAAATAAAGAGAAATTTATATAAGTTTCAAAGATTAAATAGCGAACGGTTTTTTTCAATTCTTCTTATCAATAAATTTTTTAATAAGAAGAAAAATTATTTCTTTAAATGAAAACTTTTCTGAGAGAAATAAATATTAAAAAAACGAAAAACATATATTTTATATAATAACAAAATAAAAAATACTAAAGATGTTATGGGATCTAATGTGAGCTATAATAAAAAAATGTAAGAAAAATTGTAGCCCTTATATGAAGCATATAAGCTTTAAAGAGAATATTCGATTATTCAAAAGAATTTTGTTACCTTAAAGATGTTAGGTTTTTTATCAGTTGTTGTCATAAATAAAAAAAACTAAAAGGTTTAGTTGTTTAATTAGTTCTTTTTTCTTTATAAACTTTATTTTGTATTATCATTTTTTTAAAAAATATATATTGTATATTCATTGAGAAAACTTTTACATTTTAAAAAAGCAAAAGTCGAACAATACTAGACAATTATTGTCACACCCCACAGACATCCCCTCACGCCAAAAACACCCCCCCTCACTATAATTTTATTATAGTATTTTTATTATAACTTTACTAATATTTATTTTTTCGTTTCGTTTCGTTTCGTTTCGTTTCGTTCGTTTCGTTCGTTCGTTTGTTCGTTTCGTTCGTTTCGTTTCGTTTCGTTCGTTCGTTTGTTCGTTTCGTTTCGTTTCGTTCGTTTCGTTCGTTTCGTTCGTTTCGTTCGTTCGTTGCGTTATTTGTAGAATATATATAGTAATATTATAGCCACGTAGCTGAGCTGTTATTTTATATAGTAGTAATCTATAGAAGGGCTGCTCGATTCCGGGTAGAGACTCTTTTTTTTATTTATTTAATATAGTTATTTCTTTAAAGAGGGGAAGGGGGGGGGTGTTTGGGGTGTAACAATTATTATAGATCAATGTAATTTCTTTAAAAAAAACTATTGTTTGCTGTGTTTAAAAGATAAAACAAAGCTTTCGTTTAACGTCTATTGGCTTTTGTACCGTTGTTAAAAATTAACCTTGTTTTTTTCAATAAAAATATTGTCGCAGGTATAACTCAGGTCGCAAACTAGTCGCGTATTAATTATTAAATAATACAAAACTAACAAGTTTTATAACAGACACATTGCTATTTTTTCAAATTTAGTTTTTTGAAAACGTTTTCTCATATATACAATAAATAAATAAAAAGAATAAACTTTTCTAAAGTTTCATTTGTCTCTTATATGTTACAGAGAAAAGATTTTTTCTTTCTGTTGATTGTAATAAAATATATCGACACACTTAATAAAAAAAAATATATTCTTAAAGACGTAAATGCAAATATAATTTTTGTTTTGCCTCTTATTAAGCTAAACCAACTCTGGTTTCAAAAAGTGAATATTTATTGCATTATAGCATTTTTTTTTACAAGATATTTATAAACAACAAGCTTTTATTTTTATCATATGAGTTTCATTATTTGATAAAAGCATCTTTTATATTCGATTTAATTCTTACCTACATTTGAAGATGATGTTTTGTCTAATATTTAAAAAACTTGGTTGAGAAAAAAAGTTTATAAAAAATGAAGACACTGAGCCTGTGTCAAAAAATAAATTATATTCTTATATGACATAAAAAACATACAGAAAACAAAGCTTCAATATTAAATACTTAAAAAAATAAGAGAAAAAGTTTTTTAAAAAGACGTTTTTTGTCACTCGCTACATATTGTTATTATAAAAAGAAGATAGAAAAAGTGTTTTGACTACTGATTACAAACGAGAAAATAATAGAAATACTGTAGCGTTATTTCAACCATTGGTTTTATCATATTAGTGATGACAAAACCTACTTTTACTAATTCTTTCTCAGGTGACATGAGATTTTGCCAAAAAGTTTTCTTTTATAGTTCTATCGCAACATTTGTTTTAGAGTTTTAGGTTTCTCTTCACTTATTACTACACTCGAATTATAGAGGGTAATGATGTTTTTGAAGATCATTCTGTAATATGATTAGCTTTTTTTTTTAATTAGTAGTTTTATATTTAAATTTTCAAAAATATAAAATCACTTCGATAAAGCAAACTTTTGATATAAGCTCTCAATATCAATGAAGATTTGCATATACTCCAAGAATTTCACAAACTCTTATATCTTGATTATAAGATTGGGCAACTATTTTTTATTTAACAAGTAGTATAGTAAAAAAAATCAACTTCGTAGTATAAACTATGCGATAGAGTTACAAACAATTGTTTCTGGAAACCCGTGTTTTTTTATATAAAGACGCAGTGTTTTTTTTTATTTTTTTAAGTATAACTTTTTCTTTTTTAAATTGGAGTTTTGTACACACATTTGCTTTTTTTATATTTTGGAACTTTTATATAATCTATGCACACAAAATATTTTATTTCTGTGTATTTTGTATATGCCCGCGAGGTCGCTAATTAACAGTTGTTTCTATATTTATCCTTCTCGTATATTAATAAGATTACTAATTTTTAGAAAACTTTTCTTTTAATTATATTTAATATACTCATATCATATTTTTTTGAATAGAAAACTTTCAAAAAATGACGATATAAAAAGCGTTTTGATTTTATTATTAAAATAATAGAA